>SEYY01016715.1:2500-5000 GCA_009176605.1 Armadillidium nasatum
AGAAAAAAGAATGAAGTTCCAGACTTTATCGGTCCAATACATGAAAGATTGAGCATAATGGTAACGTATGGGGTCAAAGGTTAGACAAAGAAAAGTTGAGACTATGTGGAAGGACTTATCCCATGAGTTATTTTCAGAGGAGAAGGTATGCGACTGGAGATTCATGCAGAAGAGCAGTATCCTTTGTAATGGTGATAATGTAAGGGGAGTAACGCAACAATTCGCAGAGCAGAAGGAGATTGGAGGGAATCTGTGAGGGCGAAATATTTGATAAGACGAAAAGCATTAGAATTCACCTTTTCATGAATAGCTATGTTGATGGGACCATCTCAGACATGAGAGGCATTCTCCACACAATGGCGAACGATTCACTTATTAAGAACAAGTAGGACGGGTGAAGGGGAATTATGAAGGCTCCTCGAAGTACAGAATCTCTTAAAAGTTTGTTTAGTAAGAGAGGTAATATAATCCTTAAAAGAAAGATTACGAAAAGAAAGAAAGATTAAAAAAAATTAAGGGTAGTCAATAGTTTCAGTTGTGTATTTTCGAAGAAGTTATAGTTGTGAAGATTATGTTAATTAGAAAGATAAAGGAATGAGTTTTAAAGCGAGAAAGACATGTTTTCTCTATCACAAATAGAAATTCAAGTTGAATTAAAAAGTCGGGGGTAATAAAGTGACATCTTTAATAACAAATTTAAAAAATGGACAGTGGTCGTCTACAACAGCGACTATAGAGCGATCATAAAGAATATCATTGATAAGGTCAAAGAAAGAAGGATAACGAAAAAGGGATGCTTAGAAATAAAGATTTACGTGCTATATTCTAACGAAAAGTTTTAATATATTTATCGCTATAGCAAACACACCATTTTCGACATCGGTTGAATGAGCATCCAAAAGGAAGGGAATATTAAAGCCGACAGGTAGAGACGAATTAGTTTACTATGAAAGGTTTCAAACACAGAAGCAAAAGTTTAGAGGACTCCAGTTGCATGGAACCGTCTGGACCGTACGTTTCCTTAGTAATATATATATATATATATATATATAATATATATATATATATATATATATATATAATATATATATATATTATTATATATATAATATATTATAAATAGCTGCGAAAACACCTATTATCTTTTAAAATTCAGCAAGTAATGAACATCCACTTTTTTTCGTCTTTCATTTAAAATTCCCCTAACCTTATTATTTTTCCCCCAATACTTTATCATAACATCTTACCAATTTTCATTTTATACATTTGTCTAAAATTCGTTTATACTATAATAAAGATTTATGATAGTAAACTATATTTTAATTATAATTATAATGTTGTTGTTGTATTCTTGTGTTAAAGATGGCGGATGATTAAATAATGAATACTTTTGTTTTAAGTCTTCAGCATGCTTCCTATTTCTTATTATTTTTTACATTTTTATGCATGCTTTTAACTTTTTCATAATTATTAAGAACATTTATCGGATAAATTTAGATATTAGAAACATGATAAGATGTCTGAGATTGAAAGCACATTTTATTATATAGAGGATTAAAATTAATGCAAAATGAATGTTTTTAAAGCATAAAGAATTGTTACCTATTATTATTAATAATTGTAAGTTTATGATTCTATATGTTCATTATTTATTTTAGTAAATGTTTTATTTTTTATTTTTTTAATATAGGGTTTATCTGTTATTTTTTATTTAAAATTCAAATTAATAAAATATCAATATTCTAAAATATTCAGGAATAGTTACGTTACCGTATGACTTATATTTCTTGATTTATTTATTTTTTTTTCTCCATTTACATTTTTAATTATTTATAAATAAAAAGTTTTTTTTATATTATTTTATAATTTTGTATTTAAAATAATTTTTAAGGTTTAATATAAATAACCAATAATGATTCTCCTATTGAATTAATGATTTACTTTTTTTTGTTTTTTACAACAAGACGGCCGGCCTTTTCAAGATATTTCATTTAAAAAAAGGAAAAAGAAAAGGCAACCAACCAGAACTAACGCACAACCTCAGGTGACAGACGAAGATTAAAAGGAGAAGAACTAAATACAGTGAAAAATAGAAGATGGAGAAAACCACAGAAGATAGAAAAGAAAACACACAAAGTCTGGGATTTCCAGCATTCACACAGAATTCGTGTAAAACAGGGCACCCCTTGTCAACGAGGACGCAATGGAGAATAGATGAATTCCCCACACCTGATCGTAGTATTCGAAAAGTCAGAGGGATTTGTTACAAAGTTGGAGTAGTTTAAGGTTTAAGCCAATGTATATTAGATACATGCCTCAAAAAAAATATCAAAAAAGTGAGAATTTATCGATCTTAACTGTCTACAAGCATAGCTTGATTGCGAAAACTAAGGAAGGTCCTGCAGATGTAGAAATCCAGATCTCCTTTATATATTAGATTGGGCTTTCCCTTTTTTTTTTTTTACTGACAGACCGCCAGATGATCTTAAGTTCTGAATGT
>SEYY01016715.1:10000-22500 GCA_009176605.1 Armadillidium nasatum
CGAAAAGATGTATGAATTGTTGGATGATAATAACTTCGGTGAGAGATTAGAGGAAATATGAATCTTCGATGGAATAATGTTGAGCAAGTTTTGGTGCGAGTATACAGTGGTAGTGGTTTGCTGCCCATTTTGTATTTACGTGCCAGTGTATTTGAATGATTCTTCCTTCATTCAAAATTATCCATTTACACATGGTAGCAGAGCGTGAGTTCTCCATTGTTGTGACATACTACTATATCCTAATGGCGATTCATTCTTCAAGGTACTTGTCCATACATAGTAACAGTGGTATGGGCATCCCAATTGTTTGTAGACTTATAACAATAAATGGACGAGTATCACCTCATTTCTAACCGAAGAATGCAAGGAATTAAATACAAGTTGTCGTAATCGTTCGTCACTCTTGGCTTGATTCTTGCTGTAAAATGCTGAGGTGAGAGGTTTGCGATTTGTGCAAACAATGTCAGTCCGATCTTCTAACATGAAATTGATATGTAGAAGTATAAGAAACTAGAGGTTCTTGGTCGAATGCTGAGTAGTTATTTATTTATAGTTGTTCAGACAGCTGAAGAAATCAATCGGCACGGGTTGTTAATTATCATTTAATGGAAAGCTCCCCCGATAGAAGTCTGGCTGGTATTTGTTATAAGTTAAAAGTGAATTGCCTTTTGAAGAAAGAAATGAAGAGTTGTAGCGTTTTGAAGTTGGTATTTAATTGGAAATTGGAAATGGAAACCTATATTTCTTCTGCTGGTTCACTCTTTGAAGTTATTTTTGTAGAGGTGGTCATCATTTATCTGGTTTGCTGTAAGCTCCACTCTGGAATCGCCATTTATCTTGTGGATGTCGTTGTAGCACTTCGGGGTTGCTAATTATTTGGTGGGAGTTCGTTGTAGATAGACTATGGTTCATTGTCCCCATCAGATTATGTAGAATGATGCTGATTCAATTTAACTCCGTTCCTAGCTTCGTTGACGGCAGGAATCCCAAATCATAATTACTTCAGCTCTAAGAATTTCCATTGTTTGAAGCTCCAGATACTTCAGATAACCTTTTCCCTGTTTAAAACAGCTTTTACTTCTACGTTATAGAGCAAGCTGTTGTACTGCCAACGTTTCTACATGAAGGAGTGAACCAGAACCATACGTCGTTTCCATATCTCTTTAACTTCAACCATAACGTTGGAATGAAACAACGTTAGAGTTTTCATTGGTTGGTTGCTAATTGATAAAACAATAACATTTTAATTTGATTGCAAGTTTCGTTGCAAAACATAAATATTGAATTATCACAAAATTAAGGATAAACTTAAATGAATACTATTATTTATTATTATTATTATTATTATTATTACAAATATGAACATAAAATAGATGTTCCACTATATATACATTTTCTTTTTTAAAATTTAAAGGAAACTATTTTATATTCACTTTATTTTATATCGCTCTATGTTATTTAATTTTCAGCACTTTATTTTATATTTATTTATTTATTTGATTTGAGAACTTGAGCACTATATATATATTATATATATATATATATATATATATATATATATATATATATATATATATATATATATATATATATATATATATATATATATATATATATATATATATATATATATATATATATATATATATATATATATATATATATATATATATATATATATATATATATATATATATATATATATATATATATATATATATATAATATATATATATATATATATATATATAATTTTATTTATTATTTTCTATATATTATATATATATATAATATATATATAATTAATATAATATATATATATATATATATATATATATATATATATATATATATATATATATATATATATATATATATATATATATATATATATATATAATATATATATATATTTTAAAAAAATAATAATTTCTAAATTAATAATTTAATGATAATAATAATATAATAATAATAAAATAATAATAATAATAATAATATAATAATAATAATAATAATAATAATAATAATAATATAATAATAATAAATAATAATAATAATAATAAGCTAAACCTCCCCCTCCCATATATATATATATATATATATATATATATATATATATATATATATATATATATATATATATATATATATATATATATATATATATATATATATATATATATATATATATATATATATATATATTGCATGATTTCATTATCTTCGTGAAAATGATTGCATGATTTCGTGCCAAGATAAAGCTCTCCCTCTTATACTATTCTTTCAGAGGCGAGCGCGCGCGCGTGCTCACACACACACACATTGGTTCGTATGAAAACTATTATGTGGTTGAATTACGTAAAATAATAATAGTTTAGTAATATATATATATATATATATATATATATATATATATATATATATATATATATATATATATATATATATATATATATATATATATATATATATATATATATATATATATATATATATATATATATATTATATATATATATATATAATATATATATATATATATATATATATATATATATATATATATATATATATATATATATATATATATATATATATATATATATATATATATATATATATATATATATATATATATATATGCCTGTTAACCTCATCAGTTAAGCAATGCTTTTTTTTCTTAAAAAAAGATAAAAAGTGTTTTATAAAGAATAAAATAATGAAAACATTTCTATGCATTTCTGTTATTAAATAAATTGCCAACAAGTTTCATGAAAAAATATCTACGACTCATTATTATCATTGCTAAATGTAGAATAAAATTAAGGATATAATAATTAAAATTCAGAATTAAAATACTGTATTGTAAAATTAAATTTATTAAATACCATTTAAAAATATGTAAATAAGCGATAGATGAAATAACACAAATTAAAACATTCTTACGTTTCGGAACTTTTCTATAATCTCTTTTCAAGGCTCTTAACATGATGAATTATATATATATATATAATATATATATATATATATATATATATATATATATATATATATATATATATATATATATAATATTTATAAAATAATTATATATATATATATATATAATAATAATATATATATATATATATATATATATATATATATATATATATATATATATATATATATATATATATATATATATATATATATATATATATATATATATATATATATATATATATATATATATATATATATATATATATATATATTATATATATATATATATATATATATATATATATTTATTTATTATATTATATTTATTTTCAGAAGCGACTCTCGTATAGGAGCAATCGCTCCTCCTTCTTTAAACCATAAATAATGAATTCGGTGAATAACAACACTTAAACACGATGCTCTCTTTTAATGATTAAGAATTAAATTAAAATTTAAAAGCTTTCTTGTATTTAGGTAGAAATATACAATGATTCATTTAATTATAAATAAAACTGGAGGACAAATTTCATACTTTTTTGTCTATTGAATTAGATTTTGACACTGAATTATATAAGTAATTTGTGTGTTCGCTGAGCAACAATTATCACTCGATTTTGCTCTATTAGGTCCTGATTTTGCACACTCCCCCCCCCCTTTCATCGTATTCATAAAGTTTTTTTTTCTCAATATTCATATTCCCAAAGTCTTTTTGTAGTTACACATATGCAACTAGGTTATTATTTATATATTAGTAGCTATTGTTATAGTATTGTCGTGCTATGTCTATTTTTATATGTAATATGCTAAAAATATTTTAACGTATCATTTTTAACCCATTTTAATATTTTTAAAATATGCTAAAAATCAAAGAAATCTAGAATTTTCTCGAGAGTTCCTGTTTTCTGTAGAATATTCTACCTGCTTCCTTTGATTTTGGAACAGCAAAGCCAAGACAAAACATTATTTCAAACAAATCTGGCCGGCACTAACTTCCCTTACCGTCAGGGAAAAAAGTGTAATTAATCCTGAGTAGAGATAAAATCATATTCCTTTTTCCATTAAACAAAATGTAAAAGCTTTAGATACGAACGGCGAGTGTTTTAAATACATAATTTCAAAACTACCAAGTTTAAATTATGAAAATACGTGTTATCCACTGTATTATTAAATGAATGTATGTCTATCCTAGATAATGGTACTCTGTAATCTTATAAAATTGTACGTCTGGCAGAGCCGAAGAGGAGAGCTGGCAATAAAATGTTTGAAAAAAAAAAAAGTTTAAATATTAATGTTGTACAGTGCTACGGTGACGTGTTTTTATTAATTATATTTAAATTCTGTTACTCATACGTAATCGAATAATTATTAAATATCTTCAAAATGAAGAGTGTTTTAAATCATTTAAATAATAAGGTTTCAGATGTACTTTTAAAGATAAATTAAAAATTTAATACCTCGGAAGCTTCTCCCAAAGATATATAGTTCTGGTAGCCATTAAAAACTAAAAGTTGTATGATCGAAAGTGATAAGCATCTGCAAGTCACATAAACAATGAGAGATAAATTTACTAGCATTAAGAGAAATAAATACAAAAACAAGGGATAGAATCTAGCAATGAGCCAAAAACGAGGAGAATGAATTTTGTCTTCAAAGCTTATATTTACAAATTTAATTATAAAAGTAGGTAATTATATTCAATGTTTTTATATTTTATTTTAAAACTTAAAATTTTAATAGGTAAAGACACACGTATGATGATCTTACACATATAGTCTGATTTCTAAGAAGTATTGGCCTTTCTTTTTCAATAGCTCAAAACCGTTGCTGCATCAGCATCAGCAACGAATTATACGAAATTTTCGGTCTATGGAAATTTTATTATTATTTCGGAGCAATTATTTTGCCAATACAAAACAAAAAAATCGATTCAATAAGATAAAAAATTCTATCGATAAAATTATAATCGTATCCAAAATTTCGTTTAAAATTTATTTATTTTATATAGATATATTAAAATATCTATCTTGTATACTTTGTATAAGATTGGTATTTGGTTCTCCAACTTGACGTAACCTAGCCTAATTTAATCTAGTCCAACGCTGCCTGACCAAAGATGACCTAACCTAGGATCGAAGTTAGTCTGACACGCTGTTAGGCTAGGTTAGATTAAAATATATTTATATCATTCATGGCTCATTGATCAATATTTCAACAAATAATTCAATTTATTGAAAGGTTCTATTGTATGTATTTGGTTTCAGTCCATCGGTTTGTCCCTTTACCTGTTCACTGGTCTATTTTCGGACCAATTGTCCTTTTGTTTAGCCATTTGTAAATGTTTATTTGTCATTTTGTCTTTCCAATTACATTTTTTTTTTTTTTTTTTTTTTTTTGTTTTTCCATAAATTTTTAAGTTGAAAATAAAATAAATAATATTAAAAATTAAAAAAAAAAAAAAAAAAAAAAAAAAAAAAAAATATAATATATATATATATATATATATATATATATATATATATATATATATATATATATATATATATATATATATATATATATATAATATATATATATATATTATATATATATATATATATATATATATATATATAGTCCTAGCAACAGCGATCCGTAGTCTTTAATTTCTACTTCTCTTTAAAAATAGTTTTATTTCCCAAAGTTTCTTTAAAATCCAGAAATTCATCAGGTAATTTAAATAAGTTTATATATATATATATATATATATATATATATATATATATATATAATATATATATATATATATATATATATATATATATATATATATATATATATATATATATATATATATATATATATATATATATAATATATATATATATATATATATATATATATCTGAGAAAAGAGGGTTATATAAATGGTCAGTGACATTAAAAAGGGTAACTTTCCTGAAGATAGATACAGATAGTTAAGATACAGTGAACTAAGTTATATAATTCATGAAGAAAATTTAGTGTCCTTGCTTATTATATATCATTTATTTATGTCATTTTAACTTTGAAGCTGTCCCTGAATGTTTGGTAATTACTGTGCTGTAAGTTTTTATATGCAATTGCTGAGACAAGAAGTTTAAAAGTTACCTTCCGGTTAGGAATAGTCTCTTGGTAATCTTTCTTACTAGATATTTTCCAATTGGAAATTCTGAATAGGAAAAATTATCAAAATCCTTTTTTTCATTAAACAATCAATTATTACTTAACTCTTTTTATTCTTTTTTATCAATATAAATTGCCAGAATGCAAATAAGTCCATTTTTCTTATATAAACAGATTAGTCGAAAATGGCTACTCAAACTTTTTTTATCGCTACCCTCTCTCAAGAAATTTCTTTTGCAAGCCCCTGTTCAAATTACCATAAGAATAAAAAATGAAATAGAATAAATACAAGAGAAGATTTTAAAATCTTTTCGCGCCCCTCTTTGGGGTCATGACACCCCCCACTTTGAACAGCTCGTGCTAGAAGACTACTCATTTTCAGTGACATGCTGTAAAATATAATTAAATTTCATGGCTCTGACTCTAGTAAATGTGTTTAACATAAATGTCTAAGTGTTTATTGGTAGATGAAGACCTTTAACAGAATTCAATTTTTAAGACCAGAATAGATAAAGAAAAAAAATTTGAAGCTAGGATAAATACTGTAAAATGAATTTATAAAAAAAAAAGAAAAAAATATTTCAAAGATTTTAAAGTAACATTCATAAGAATATAAGAATGTTATGAAATTAGACTAAAACAGTTTATTTATTTATTTATTTTTTTATTTTTTTTTTTTTTTGCACAAAAATAAGCCATTTATATTAGATGTTAAAGTCTTAAACTCACCACTTTAATATAACTAATTGACCTGTGACCTAACGAGACTTAACGCCACCTAATCCAATAAGAATACCTAACTTAATAGATGATTTTGTTGACGCTAGCATTCAGAACTATCATATAGAACTATCATTCAGAACTATCATAGGCATCACTGTAAAATAAGTAAATAAATAAATATTTGTCAAATGAATTTTGGTTTTTATTACTTAAATTTTAGTGAGTTTCTCATTTTAATATTTATTCGAGGTTCAAAGTCCGTTTTCAGATTCTCTGTAAGATTATTAAGAGTATTAATACGAGTACACAATTTAAAGTAGCAAATTAAAAAAAATATATATTTTTTAGAATCCTACATGTAATATATTTTTCCTGTAGTCCTGATTTGTAACTGTAGAACACTGGTATCTTATAATCCTCCTTATCAGGCACACGTATCTTTAGAGTAATTCATTACCATTTTTCTAGAAAAGGCGAGTGAAAAGTGTTTGAAGGTAAAAGGAGAGACATCATTAAAACGGTTGAAAATAAATGAATGAATTTATAACTTTTCAAAACTTAACTTAATATCATTAAATTTCTCTTTTGGTTCAAGTAAATTGGACTTATTGCTTTATTTAACGAATGCGTTACATCATATTCAGTTAGGTTCAACTTTTCCTATTCTTAAGAATTTTTTCATTGAAGTACAAAAAAAAAAAATAAAAAAAATACATAAAGAAATACAAAAATCATACCTTAATTTGGTTCCTCTACAAACATGTTGAGATGGAACAATCATCGAAATCTCTTCCCACTGCGATATGCAATTAAGGTTTACATACAGGGAAATGCATTATAACTTCCACAAGACAGATCGACGACAAGATTTCAAAAGTGTATACTTTAGGCTATTATAAATACTATATTAGTACTCAGAATTACATTTTTTACCCCCTTAGGCCTTGCTTGAATTACATATTGAACATCAACTTACATAACCTTACAAAACCCCATTAAAGGGTTTTTTTTTTTTTTTTTTTTTTTTTTTTAAATTTAAAGAAATCATATTCTCCTTTCTTGCTGAAGTAATTTTTTTTGTTCTTCATGTCATGATATGTTCTTTAAATCTTTAGCCCCCAGAGGGAGAATGTGAACCAACCATTATTGGTCTACAACTACCCTGTCATGAGCTACTGAGAAAGCTGTAGTAATATTTTTTTTTTAAACATACTGGACAACAACATCAATAGGAGAAATATTAGTTCCTTATGGATTAATATACATCACTGATTGGTGGACCACTTAATCAATAATAGTTTTAAAAATTTTTAATCGATAAAAAAAAAAATTATATTGCAGATGCGTTCATTTCATGTTTATAAAAAACAGGTAGGCTAGTCTCCTCTCGGAAGTCATAAATTTATAGTCATATTGCAGAGGATGAGAGATGTGAGAGATGTAATTATTATGTGATGTCATTGCTCGTCATCATGATGTCACTAATTTTCATAAAGTGGTAAAAAAATGAGAAAACTCAATTTGTAAATGGACAATTCATAATGCTGTTTTATAATTACAATCTGCCCAGCAAGTTTTTTTTTGAAGATACTTCATTAAACAATCAATTATTACTTAACTCTTTTATTCTTTTTTATCAATATAAATTGCCAGAATGCAAATATACAATAACGGCAATTTAATGCCAATGGCATTATTACTCAACAAGAAAATTGTTAAAGGATCTTACAAATCCTAAATATTTTCTTTTTATATATAGAATATATTAGCAAACTGCATAATATAATTATTATACTATTATATACACAACACATTTTTAGACATATAAAAAGAAAATATTATTTGAAGTAACTTTTACTTACCTCACAAATTGTGTTGTTTATATGGTCAGCGTGGAATATCAATGAGGAAATCAAACATATAAACAGACCAAGAACTGGAAGGGCTAATAAAATCTGTGTCATAAGGCGCCATCTTAAAGTAAACAGAACGCTCGAAACTTGAATTTCCCTTGGAATTACGATGGATGACGTCACAGACTGCGGAGTACTTACGACGTTATGGTTGTGAAAAGAATATTTTTCTCGACTTGTAGTCGTTAATGGTTGCATTTTTTATATTTTTTTTTATTGGTATAAAAAAATTTTTTTTTTATGTAATAATATTTAATGGAACTATATACTAGAACTATTAATTATTATATTTTTAAAGCTTGAAGGGAAATACTCTGCTTAGCTATACTCTTTGTCTTTATAGACTTCTAAAAGCCTAATTTTATAAGCTTTATGTCACCGTAAAGGAAACATATTTTTTTTTTATATAAAAAAAATAATTTAAATTACAAAAGCATTTTATAAAAGTTTTAATTCACCTTTAGCATTTAATAGGCATTATGCACTTTGCCTCAAATGATATATATACTTCTGTCATTTCAGTAGACGAAAAAAAAAATATAAATTATCTAATATTTATTTATATTTTTTTCTTCTTAAATTTAATACTAAGCTTATTATAAAAACTTTTTTCACCATTTTTTTTTTCAATTAAATTTTGAAGATTGGAGCAAATAAGATTTATTTTAATGTTTAAAACATACATGTAATTTTGGAAGGCTTTTTAAAACACTTAAAACTTAAGCTTTGGAAATTGTGTTCGAAATAACGATGTGGACTTTTCGGGATGAAATTTTCTTATGATAAATCCAAGCAGATTCCATGAAGTATTCTGAAAAGATTATATATATATATATATATATATAATATATATATATATATATATATATATATATATATATATATATATATATATATATATATATATATTATATATATATATAAATCAACTTCTTCACATCTCCCTCTCAAAAACACCTCCTAACTTTCCTATATCCTCTTCTATGGCTCTCCCGTCTCACCTGTAAATAACATTAACATTCTTGGTCTAAACATAAACAATAAACTGTCTTGGAAACCACATATCACAATGGTTGCTAAAGCGGCCTCTAAGAAGCTGGGAGTTCTGTTCAGGTTGCGAGAATTTTTTTCTTCTGAGCAGTTACTCCAAATATATAAGGGTCTTATTTGTCCTTGTATGGAGTACTGTTCTCACATTTGGGGGGGCTCCGGCTCCTCCTCTCTTCTGGATAGGGTTGAGTCAAAAGCTAAAAGATTAATAAACTATCCCCTACTTTCAAACTCTCTTGACCCTCTGTCTCTGCGACGTGACGTTGACGCGCTATCTCTTTTCTACAGGTACTACAATGGCAGGTGCTCGAGGGAATTGGCCTCTCGCATTCCTCCACCGTTGCGTCGTCCTCGTTGCACAAGGGGTGCCCTGCTTTCGCATCAATTTTGTGTGGACGTAGGAAATCCCAGGCTAGCCCGTTGTGGTACCTCCTTCTTTCCAGCCACCTCTATTCTGTGGAATTTTCTACCATCTTCTATTTTTCCTCCTGTTTTTAATCTTCCACTCTTTAATACTTCCGTCTGCGCCCACCTGAGGGCTGTGCGATTAGGTGTGTGTGTTTGAATGAGTTTTGTCCCTGTGTATGTGCCCCCTCCTTGAAAAGGCTCTGGCCGTGAGTGGTGGCGTTCTGTAAATATATATATATATATATATATATATATATATATATATATATATATATATATATATATATATATATATATATATATATATATATATATATATATATATATATATATACTTGTAACTTTCACGTCCAGACGTTCGCACTACATGAATTTTTAATTTGTCCTTTTTTTTTTTTTTTTTTTTTTTTTTTTTTTTTTTTTTTTTCAAGTAATAATATAGATATTTATATATATATAGCGTATATAAATATATATATATATATATATATATATATATATATATATATATATATATATATATATATATATATATATATATATATATATATATATATATATATATATAATATATATAATATATATAGATTTAAAAACACACGAAATTAAGTAAATTAAAAAATTAGTGCTATGTTGCAACTTTACCACTTATTGACACTGATGTTTTTGGTTTTGCCTTAAAATGTTTTTTTACAGATTAGAATTTTTAATGTAGATGAATAGCAGAGGTGCAATTTATTATTACTAACCTAACAACCTAACCTAGTGTTTGGTGAAATATATTTTATTTAAAGTATGAGATTGCGACATTTAGACATCTACAAATAGCAGATAAATTTGTCCTGAAATTCATTTGAAAAATATTATATTAAAAAGAGACAAACATCTGGAAGGTGGAAATTACATGAAACTTTATTTAATTATATATATATATATATTATATATATTATATATATATATATATATATATATATATATATATATATATATATATATATATATATATATATATATATATATATATATATATATATATATATATATATATATATATTAGGGATGGAGCGATACCAAAATTTTTACCGATACCGATACCGATACCGATACCAAGACTTTCCATTTACCGATACCGATACCGATACCGATACCGATACCGATACCGAACCGATACCGATACCGATACCGATACCAATTTTTACTTATAAGAATATATATATATATATATATATATATATATATATATATATATATATATATATATATATATATATCAGATCCAAGTAAGGCTCTAGGGGCCTGTCAGTGGGGCCAGCACTCGTCTCTATATCTAGATCTGTCGTAAATAATTCCATCTGCCACCAACTGTTCCATCATAGGCAGCTGATGCGCCTCAGTGAATCCCGAACTGACTCCATTCATCTCTCATTTGTCTCCCTCTCGGTCTTCTTAATCTTGGCCTGCACTCTCACCTCCCTCTAGTCTCTCTCCCCTCCTGCATCCTCCACACGTGTCCCAACCATCTCAGTCTTGCTACATCTATCTTTTGATTAATTGGTTCAACCCCTATACTTTATCTAATTCTTTCGCTTCTTATCCTCTCCTTCCTGGTTCTTCCCACCATCAAACGCAACACCCTCATCTCTGTTGCTTGAATTCTGCTTTCTTCTCTTGTTGTCGCACTCCAAGTCTCCGTTCCATTTTACAAAATTGAGGTTAGAGTACTCTCAAAAATTACTTTCTTTACTCCTATATCCATTCTTTTGTCTGCCAAGACTGGGTACAGCGCTCACACCATTCTTCCGTATTTCTCCATCCAGTTGTGATTTCCAGCATATTACTTCATTCCCTTGTGAATACTTTCTCCTCCCCAAATATTCACATCTCTCTACCACAATCACCTCCTCGCCATGCACCTTCAGCACAAGCTCCTCTTCCTCTTCCTCCCTTTCTAATTATTAACAGTTCTGTCTTTTTAACATTCACGATCACTCCCACCTCTTTTAGCTTTTCAGCAAAACTTGTTATCACCTCTCTTAACTTCTCTCTATCTTGGCTCTCTCTCTCTCTCTCTCTCTCTCTCTCTATATATATATATATATATATATATATATATATATATATATATATATATATATATATATATATATATATATATATATATATTATATATATATATATATCTCCTCTGGTGGGTAAAGACCAGAAAACTACTAATTTCCACCAGAGTTGGGTCCATATCAGAACCTAATCGTTAAAATAGAAAAAGAGAGTGTGTTCCAGA
>SEYY01016715.1:35000-38270 GCA_009176605.1 Armadillidium nasatum
GAACACTGACAACAGCGTCGCCGCCTTACAGCAAAAGAAGGCATAGTAGAGCAGTTTTCAAGCTCTTAATCACTGTAGCAACTCGGTTATTTACTAATGCTTAAATACTGGCTACATACATTTTCTGGGGCTCCTGTTACAGAGCAACCAACAAGGTCACCAACATGGGCACAACAACTTTGCGAGTTAAAATGACAGCCAGCTCAATCATTGTTTTTATTTTATTTGCAGTTAAAGGAATGTTTTATTAAGCCGAGTTGCTACAGTGATTTATGAAATGATTTCCATTTTATATAAATATTTATTTCCAGCCTAATAGGAACGAACTTCTGTTGACGACTGTACATGTGTAGTGAAATTCGAAATATCCAAGGCATTTTAGCGGGTATGACATACGTCTCTACTTCCTAAACTCCTTTCCTTTTGGTTTTCGCTTACAATTTTCTTTCAAATAATCTCCCGACTTTTCATCTCTTTCCACGGCTTCGCCGTCTCACCCGTTATTAGCAGAAACATTCTTAGTAGCAACATAAACAACAAATTGTCTTGGAAATCTCATGTAACAGAGGTTGCGAAAGCGGGTTCTCAAAGAAGCTGGGACCTTAAATGAGGTTAAGAAATTTCTTTCCTTCCATTTACAGTAGTTACTGTATCTGAATAAATGATGTTGTTTCGCACGAATTTTGTCTTACAGGCACCTCCAGGATTACTTGTTGTGATACCTTCTGCACTATCACATTTGTCCTGTAAAATGTTTTGCCATTTATCTGTTTTTCTTCCTGTATTAAACTTTTCTCACGTTAAAGGATGAGTATTGGCTCATCTGAGGGGTTTGCCTTGTGCTAGGTTTTGAAAGTCTTTTTTTTTTTATATATATACTTTAATTTATTACATTAAAAAAAATCAAAAAAAAAAAAAAAAAAATGTAATAAATAAATAAATAAGTGAATAGGTAAATAAATAAATAAAAATGAAACAGTGATAACACAAATATTTTTAAACAGAATTTGGAAAACCTGAATAGGGATTAATATCACTCTCTGTAATTCAATAAAGATTCAAACCCATGTCTGCTACCGTTCGTTGATTTCTTACACCGTCGTATGAAGGAATAAATTTATGGTATGTATTGTATTGTATAATAGATAGATTTTTCAAAATTGTATTTATTTTTTATTAACGTATTATTTTTGATGTTTCTGAATACAACACGCACACACACAAACACACACTATATATACGATACCCCTTCTTAGTGTTAAGCTCAGAGAGAGCAGAAATGACATCTTTAGAAGAAATTCTAATTTTAGGCATAAATGAGTTGAAGGGGGTTGAAGGAGGAGGAATAGCTCCGGAATCGTCTAAGGTTGAATTAGAGGCAAAAGTTTGAGCAAAGAGTTCAGCTTTAGAAGAAGGTAAAACAGTAGTTGTGCCGTCGGAAGATACTAAAGGAGGGAAAGAGGAAGAAGCAAAGTTAGAGTTGACATTTTTTGAAAAATGCCAGAAAGAACGTGAAGAAGAGAAACCAGAAAGATTATTGCATTTTCTTCGGAGAAAAGAGTTTTTAGTGTTACGAATAGATTTTGCACGATTCCGGGATGAAATATAAGTAGCGTGAGTTTCTGGGGTTTGAAGACGATGGTAATCTCTGAAGGCAACATCCTTGAGGCGGATAGCGCAAGAACAAGCAGAGTTAAACCAAGGTTTGTTAGGTTTAGTAGAAGGGAAAGAAAATGGAATGTACGCCTCCATACCAGAGAGAATCACCTTGGTAATTCGTTCTGCACACTCCGAGAGACCCCTCCCATAGAAGAAATAATCATTCCATGGGAAATCAAAGAAGTACGACTGCAAGTCCGACCAGCTTGCTGCACCGAAATGCCACAAACGTTTCCTTTCAATAGAAGGGGGTCTTTCCTGCGGAAGAGGATACAGAGATAAGAAGGTGATCAGAGGAACCCAGAGGAGGAAAGAGTTTAACAGTATAAGGAGAAGGATTAGAAGTTAGAAAAAGGTCCAGAATGTGGGATTCATCTCCAAGACGATCAGATACGAGTAGGGAGCTGCACCAACTGCTCAAGGTCGTTTTGGATAGCGAAATGGAAGGCACGTTCACCAGCTGTATCATGAGAACTAGAAGAAAGCCATTGGCGGTGGTGAACATTGAAATCACCTAATATGATGATTTCAGAGAAAGGAGAAAAAGGGGGAATGTTCTCTATTTCTGAGTTTAAATAGTCGAAGAATTTAGAATAGTCAGTAAAATTAGGAGATAAATAAACAGAACAAATGAATTTAGTCTTAGAATGTTAGGAGAGCCTGAACCACAAGGTGGAAAATTCGGAAGACTCCAAATTAGAGACACGAGAACAAACGACATCGTTGCTCACGTATGCACAACAACCGCCTTTGGCTGAAAATTGAGGATAGAGACAGAAGGAGGAAACAGAAAAGAGTTTGCTGTCAGAACGCTCAAACATTTGAGTTTCAGTCAAGAATAAGAGGTGAGGTCTAGAAGAAGAGAGGTGATGTTCAACAAAGTGGAAATTGGAATGCAGACCGCGAATGTTCCCGAAATTAATGAAAAATATAGACCGTGCTTCAGGACAAGCCGGCTGCATAGTCTTGGTGAAACCAACCCCATCACCGGGGCCAAAAACTCCTAAGTGGTGACGGGAGAAGGGGTGGATGAGGGGCTATTTTTTGAAGCCGCCCCCGGGGCTTCTCCGAGACTACTGTTGGAGACGGCATTATTAATTTTTTTTCTGTATTAGTGTTTTATGTGTGTGATGGAGAGCCTACTCCGTGTAGAAGAAGGTGAGCGCGAAAGGGAGCGAACCATTGGGCACCTGGATGAGATGGGGAAATACCCTTAACATCCCATATACTCAATATATATATATATATATATATATATATATATATATATATATATATATATATATATATATATATATTATATATATATATATATATATATATATAAGTTTATTTTTCTAAAATTAAAAATTTATTCATAAATAATAAAAATTATTCATGTGGGTAAAATACTCGTACATTCAACACTTTAATCCAAAAGATGATTTTACGATCCATTCTTTGCTTGCGTAGTTGAAAAATCATTCAAGCCTGCAATGCTAATAGCATTTTTATATTCATGGCATGATTATGCACTAATTAAGGCATGATAGATAGGGGGAGGAGAGACTTAAGGAGGGGTTCGAATCTCTAGACAAGTTTTAGTAAGTTTGGTTAAAATAAAATTTACCA
>SEYY01016716.1:0-2500 GCA_009176605.1 Armadillidium nasatum
AAGAAATAATAATAAATTCAATAAAAAAAACTAGTAATAATAATAATATAAAAAGATATTTCGCAGATGAACTTTGAAAAAGGTATCTGAGCCCCTCCCAACACAACAAAGTGGTTATGTTCACGGGGGTTTCCAAAATAATATAATAATAATAATAATAATACCTTAGACATTCTTTAATAAATCCACTTCCGAGTTCTGGAAAGAGATCTTGAACACCAGACACTAATGACTCCACTTCGACAGGAGAGAGGGAATTAGTTTGTCCAGCATAATACCCATTCATGCCGCTTGTATCACCAAAAGGAACCTTTAAAAATAAAATTAAAATCCTCATGACATTGTTTACTCTGTTTCATCTTATATATTGAGAACCTCTATATGTTAAAGATCTTACTCCTTCGTTGGGTAACCACAACTGCCCTACCTCATTCTTTTTCGCTATTTCCTCCTCTTCACTGGGTTCATCACCCTCTTCCAATACCATAGAACTACTCACTTCATTCACGATCGACTCGACAGCTTCTTTGATAAATGTTAGCGTCGTTAAATCAGCTCCTTTTTCCTGTCAACAATAATAATAATAATAATAGAAAATCAAAAGGCTAATATGTATATATATGAAAAATAATTAATAAAAAATAGATTAAAAAACCTGCATAACAAACCTTAAAATATAAGATATCTGCACTAAGGTCATAACTTGCATTATAGTCTGTGATGAAAACCTTTTCTTCAACACTCGATGTGAGAATATTTGAAAAAGACTCGATCTTTTCGCTCAATGTTTTTGCATTCAAGTCACTAAAAAGGAAAGAAAGAAAGACCATCACAATTGAAGTTAAGTAAAATCTTTACAGAAAATAAAGACTCAAGACCTAAGCCTCTAAAATAGTGGTGAGTGACCAACCCTTTGTGATTTCATTTAAAAGTACGATAATGAGAAATTATTCAGGTCGCAAAATTTTAAGATAAAAAATATTTAACATTTAACCATAAATATCTTAAATAATTAAGTGGTATGTCTGGCAGTGCAACATATGATCACAATAACATGTTATTAGAATGTCATGTAATTAATAAGACAAAATGAGGCAATTAGGATAGCGTGTTGAAATAAGTTTTGTCTATTCTTTTAAGCAAATTAATTCTAAATGTTTTTAAATTTTTTTTTTTTTTTTTTTTTTTGCTTACCTTGCATCTTCCTTTGGCGAAAGACAAATATAATTAAGTATTTCTCTGAAGATGGTAAGAATAGACAACCTGACGACATCCAATTTCTCCCTCAATTCCCGCTTAATCGCCAATTCTTCTAGCTGCATGTCTTTATCAGTTGAAAGATGGTCAACTAGTTTGGGAACAGCACGTTCATAAAATGATGATAACCTATCAAAAATAAAATTTAATCATAACTTAATTTCATCAATGGCTCCATCAGATAAAGGAACACTTTGTATCCGGCCATTTTATTTCCTCTTTTTGATATGAATGAAATATAAATTAAAAATCTAACTAAAAATCATTAACCACACACAGTTTTCAATAGGATAGAATATTAGCATGAGTTTTATTTATATATCCATCCACATCTTTCAAATTAATCTACAATAAAAAATTGAAATAAAGAGAATTATGTATTATTATTTTCCTTTATAACTCGAGAGAGGATTTAAAATGATAATTAAATTGATAACTTAAAGGCCAAAATCACAAGATACCAAAAGGGTTATTTAAAAGGCCAAAATCACAAGATACCAAAAGGGTTATTTAAAAGGCCAAAATCACAAGATACCAAAAGGGTTATTTAAAAGGCCAAAATTACAAGATACCAAAAGGGTTATTTAAAAGGCCAAAATCACAAGATACCAAAAGGGTTATACCTAAGTTCAAAGTCTTTTACATGGAATGTTTCGCAAGCTTTTGGAAATATAGTGAGGAATGCTTGTAAAGAACAAAAAGAATCCATCATGTATTCAATGATATCTCCCAATTCCTCCAAACTCATCTTGGACTCTTCAGAAGCTAGTGAACAAGGTACAAGCATACCTTCACTAACGCCCAACTTCTCCTCCAGGTTCTTAAGGACCTGCAAAATTAAACACAAAAAATCAGGTTGGTTACAAAGAACAACTTGTGAATTGCAAGAACATGATAAAACTGAACATATAGATTTTGATCAATGAACACACCCACATTTTGAACATTGAACACACCCACACTTTATTGAAGTCCTTCTCTCTATAGCACTAAGCCTTTTAAAACATTCACACTTAGTAAAGCTAAATTTTAGACTAGAATGCAAACATAAGACACTTAACAACTGAATAAAAAAAATTACTTGTGAAAAATACTTCCAGATAATAAAAACTTAAATTACTTGTGAAAAATACTTACAAATCACTTACCGAAAAGAGAGAGAGAGAAAATTCACTAAGGTCATTATAATATTTGGGTTGATGAGTAAAAACACAACTTAAAAGTCGCTCGAGTAAAGGACTAT
>SEYY01016716.1:7500-12419 GCA_009176605.1 Armadillidium nasatum
TTGGCTTGGAGATTTTCATTGGCTGGCTGCTTTTGTAGATCCAAAACCCACGAAACCGCTTTTCAACTGCAAATTCAATCTCACAACCTATATATATATATATATATATATATATATATATATATATATATATATATATATATATATATATATATATATATATATATATATATATATATATATATATATATATATATATATATATATATATATATATATATATATATATATATATATATATATATATATATATATATATATATATATATATATATATATATATATATATATATATATATATATATATATATATATATATATATATATATATATATATATATATATATATACAATGAAATCTAGGGTAAAAAGTTACAATGTTTCAGTTAACTATAAACCCTCAATCTGATAAATCTAAACGCTGTACATTAGCTATGTTTGAAATTTTTTTTTCCTTTTTTTGGCAAATCCAGAAGACAAGACAAAAGAGAATTCCACAAAACAGATGTGGCTGGCTAAGACGGAATCAGGCACCACAGTTGACAAGCATAGAGTTCCCTATGTATTTTCAGTACTCACAAAATTTGTGTGTAGACAATGCACCAGTTAATAATAATAACAATAATAATAATAATAATAATAATAATAATAATAATAATAATAATAATAATAATAATGACTGACGGGATGGATCATAAAGAAAATTTCTACAAGAGTAAACAATGATCATTTCAATTAAAAAAAAAATTTCTTATTGTGGCAATATATTATTTTCATCATTATTATTATTATTATTATTATTATTATTATTATTTAATAAAATAAAAAATTAATAAATAAAATAAAATGAAGCAGCCAATCTAAATTACAAATTGTGGGATTAATAACAGATTTGAGTCATTCTTTCTCTGTTGGTTGTACAAAATCACAAATTTTGAATTTCACTTGTTAGTGAAAAAGTAAATTTCAATTTTTGACTCACACAACTCTTATTAATGAGAAATATATTAATGACATACAGAATCCATCACCTGGAAACAGGAACTTAAAGACTTGACCAGTTTTTAAGGACAATCAAATTTAGGCAAGTTCATATCTGTAGTTGAGTCCAGCTATATTTTAACAATGTTTCAATAATCTTTTTAAAAGCTTGTAGTTTCTGCTCTTTCCAAACGAAAAGAAAAATTTTTTGAGATTTTTTAAATTCCCAACTACCCACTACTAATTTCACTGTAAAAAAAGAAACTGATGCCTCCTTACCATTCTTCCGACCTAAAGATCTCCAGAAGGAAGCATGAATATTCCTCAACCATATACAGAAAGACCTTCTCTCTAGGATTTAATTTCTTTAGTCATATTACTCTAACTTATAAATGCAATACTACTTTTTAGAGCCTTCCTCCTTTCCCAACATAAATAAAGAGTCCCAGTTTTTAACAGAATTCTTCAATCACAATTTATATCATATTTCCTTAATTTCTAAGTTCATTAACTCATTCCTCATCAACAATTAATTATCTACCAACCAAACCAATTCTCACAGCTGAAAGAAAAATTTTATATGTCAAATTATATTTTTGACTATATGTACCACAGACTAAATAAAGATCTATCTAGTATACTGTCCCACCATTACCTGCAACTACAAATTTGTTTTGTTTTTTATCCAACTACACAATTGGTTCCTTAATTAACCATTTTTATTGTATGCCTACTGCCTAATTGGTCAATTTCCTTATCTGTGCAACCTTTATATATATATATATATATATATATATATATATATATATATATATATATATATATATATATATATATATATATATATATATATATATATATATATATATATAGCCCAACTGAGAAATTTGTTGATAAGAGTCATATTCCAAATCGAATTCTTCCAACTTTATTTCTTTTTCAGATTTCATATCCATTTTATATTCCAAACAATTAATAAACTGAAAGCAGAAAATTAAAGTGAATAATAAATATCTTAAAAAACCTTAAAATTTTAATAAAAAACTGATTTTCAATACTTTTGCACAGAAGACGGGAAATACAATAAAAATAAGAATAAAATCAAACATTTTACCCAAAAACACCTATTCATTATATTCAAGTAGCAAATATATATACTTTTCACTAATATTATACATCTTCAACACCAACAAAATTCGCATAACGGCCATACGTACAAGGCGCCAAGAAAAAAAAAAATTTAAAATAATAACAAATGCATGGTTGCCAAAACTACTGAAAAATAGTTAACATAACTTTCAATGTTGTTAGAATGTAAATTAATATTTATTTCGTACAAAAAAATCAAATATATTATATATATATATATATATATATATATATATATATATATATATATATATATATATATATATATATATATATATATATATATATATATATATATATATATAGTTACCAGATGTCCCATATTTTCCAGAACAGTCGCATTTTCAAATCATTTATTAAAACTTTATGATTAGTGCGTAAAATATTAATATTTTTAATTTTCAATTTTATTTCAATAATTAAATGTTATTTCAATATTTTCTTTTGTTTTAACACTGAGATCAAATATCACAACAAGCCATCGTCACTTTTGTCTATAACAGCTTCAAAACTCACTACGAGAAGTTGCAAGGTTTTCCAATATTAAATTTCTTTGTTAGAAAATTTAAACAAAAGAATAAAATAAAAAATAATAATAATAATAATTAATAATAATAATAATAATAATAATAATAATAATAATAATAAAATTAATAATAATAATAATATTAGTAATATTTTTGTCTTGATAAAACTGCGATTTCAACTCATTCACAGAGAAACGAACGCAATTTTTTTAACGTTTTTCGTATTATTAAATTTTTTTTTTTTTTTTAAAGATTTCGGCTATATATATATATATATATATATATATATATATATATATATATATATATATATATATATATATATATATATATATATATATATATATATATATATATATATATATATATATATATATATATATATATATATAATACAATAACAATAATAATATAACAATAATAATAGCAACAATAATAACTAACAAAAATAACAATAATGCAACAACAATAACAATAACAAGAACAATAATAACAATAAGAAAACAACAATAATAAAAACAATAGCAACAACAATACCAACACCAAATTTGTATGAAAAGTCACTGCTTCTCGAGAGCAAAGAGTTGCAAGTTTTTCAACATTACATTACTTTTTAAATGGATTTTCAAAATCTTTAGTTTAGTTTATTTTTAATTTTATTAAAATAATTAATAATAATAATAATAATAAAATAATAATAATAATAATAATAATAATAATTATAGTAATAATAATAATAATGATAATTTATTGAGTTTGCTGGCAACTTTCATTACTTGAATTTTTCGTTCTCGGTGATTCCTTCTACCTCTTTCGTAAGGTTTTGCCCCCTTCCTATGTACACACACACACACGCACACACACGCAACACACACAGATTATATATATATATATATATATATATATATATATATATATATATATATATATATATATATATATATATATATATATATATATATATATATATATATATATATATATATATATATATATACCCTTACGAAAATTAACATCTGCATTCGCACATTCGAAAATTCAACATCTGCATCCGCAGTTGACAAAAATTTTGCATCTGCATCTGCAGTTGAAGATAATTTGCACCTGCACCTCCATATGCAGTTGAAGAAAACTTTGAATCTTCATCTGCAGTTGAAGATAATTTTGCATCTGCATATGCAGTTAACGAAAATTGTGCATCTGCAGTTGAAAATAATTTTGCATGCATCTGCAGTTCAAGAGAATTTTGCATCTGCAGTTAACGAAAATTTTACATCTGCCATTGAAAATAATTTTGCATCTGCAGTACAAGATAATTTTGCATTTGCAGTTGACGAAAATTTTGCATCTGCATCTGAAGAAAATTTTGCCTCTGCAGTTCAAAATAATTTTGTATCTGCATCCGCAGTGGAAGAAAATTTTGCATCTGCATCTGCACCCGCATCTGCAGTTGAATAAAATTTTGCATCTGCATTCGCAGTTGAAGAAAACTTTGAATCGTTATCTGCAGTTGAAGATAATTTTGCATCTGCATCTGCAGTTAACGAAAATTTTGCATCTGCAGTTCAAGATAATTTTACATCAGCACTTGAAGAAAATTATGCATCTGCAGTTGACGAAAATTTTGCACCTGCATCTGCAGATAAAGGTAATTTTGCATCGGCAGTTAAAGATATTTTTGCATCTGCATCCGCAGTTGACGAAAACTTTGCATCTGCATCTGTACTTTAAGAAAATTTAGCATCTGCAGTTGACGAAAATTTTGCCATTGCATCCGCAGTTGACGAAATTTTAGCATCGGCATCCACAGTTGAAAATTTTGCACCTGCATCTGCAGTTGAAGATAATTTTCATCTGCAGTTGACAAAAACTTTGCATCTGCATCCGCAGTTCAAGAAATTCTTGTATTCGCATTCGCAGTTGATGAAAATTTTGCAAAAGGCTTAAATAGAAATATATTACTATAATAATAATAATAATAATAATAATAATAATAATAATAATATAATATAAAAATTATAATAATAATAATAATAATATAAATAATAATATAATATATATATATATATAATATATATATATATATATATATATATATATATATATATATATATATATATATATATATATATATATATATATATATATATATATATATATATATGTGTGTGTGTGTGTGTGTGTGTGTGTGTGTGTGTACATTAGGTGTTAGGCTTTTGCATTAAAATTGGCAGGCCTGTGTTTGTATTTATAAGAAAATAC
>SEYY01016718.1:0-10000 GCA_009176605.1 Armadillidium nasatum
GATTATTGCTTCCGTGGAGGGGTCCCTTGGAGTGTGCAAAACGCATTACCAAGGTGATTCTCTCTGGCATGGAGGCGTACATTCCATACTCTTTCCCTTCTACTAAACCTGACAAACCTTGGTTTAACTCTGCTTTTTCTCGCGCTATCCACCGCAGGGATGTTGCCTTCAGGGATTACCGTCGTTTTCAAACTCCAGAAACTCACTCTGCTTATATTTCACCCGGAATCGTGCAAAATCTATCTTTCGTAATACTAAAAACTCATTTCTCCGTAGAAAATGCAATAAAATTTCTGGCTCCTCTTCTTCACGTTCTTTCTGCCATTTTGCAAAAAAATGTCATCTCTAATTTTGCTTCTTTCTCTTTCCCTCCTTTAATATCTTCCGACGGAACAAATGCTGTTTTACCTTCTTCTAAAGTTAAACTCTTCGCTCAAACTTTTGCCTCTAATTCAACCTTAGACAGTTTCGGAGCTATTCTTCCTGCTTCAACCCCCTCTAACTCAATTATGCCTAAAATTAGAATTTCTTCCAAAGATGTCATTTCTGCTCTCTCTGAGCTTAATACTAAGAAGGCGCATGGTCCCGATGGTATTCCTCCCGTGGTTCTCAAAACTTGGGCTTCCGAGCTTGCACCCTGTCTCGGTAAACTATTCCGGCTTTGTCTCTCTATTTCAACCTTCCCTTTTTGCTGGAAACGTGCACTCATTCAGCCTGTGCCGAAGAAAGGGGACCCTTCTCAACCCTCCAGCTACCGTCCTATTTCTTTGACCTCCGTTCTCTCTAAAGTTTTCGAATCTATCCTTAACAGGAAGATTCGAAAACATCTCAATTCTTCTAATCTTAACTCTGATAGTATGGCTTTCGTAAGAAACTCTCTTCTGGTGATCTTCTTTCCCTTCTCTCTGACTCTTGGTCCTCCGCCATTCGGCATTTCGGTGAATCCTTTGCTGTCGCGCTAGACGTATCAAAAGCTTTCGATAGAGTCTGGCACAAAGCTTTGATTTCTAAACTTCCCTCTTTCGTTATCTTTCCTTCTCAATGTGATCTTCTCACTAATTTCCTTTCCGGTCGTTCTATAGCAGCTGTTGTAGATGGCCACCGTTCTTCCTTTAAATCTATTAAAAGTAGTGTTCCTCAGGGTTCTATCCTATCTCCAACACTTTTTCTGTTTTTCATTAATGACCTTCTTTCCATTACTTCATCTCCTATCCACTCCTATGCTGATGACTCCACCCTTCATTACTCCTTCCAATTTGAAAAACGCCCCACCCAGCAGCAGTTGAGAGACTCGAGAAGGGTAGCCTTGAAGCAATTAACCTCTGATCTTTCACGTATTTCCAATTGGTTGTTTTCACTGCCTCAAAAACTCTGTTCCTCCATCTTTCCACTCAACACAATCTTCCACACAGCTATGATATCTTCTTCGAAAACACACAACTCAAACCTTCAGTTGTTCTTAATATTCTTGGCGTATCCTTTTCTCGTGATCTTTCTTGGAAAGATCACATTACTTCTTTCTAAACAAGCTTCAAAGAAGTTGGGTGTTCTGAGGCTCCTTAATGGTTTTTTCACGCCACTCCAGTTGATTGCTCTGTATATTGGTGTTGTTCGCCCTTGTATGGAGTATGCGTTGCACATCTGGGGTGGTTCCACTCATTCAGCTATTCTTGAGAAGGTGGAGTCAAGGGCTTTTCGCCTCATCAACTCTCCTGCTCTTACTAACTCTCTTCATTCTCTTTCTGCCCGTCGAGTTGTTGCGTCACTCTCTCTTTTACGATAGTTATTACAGCGGACACTGCTCTTCTGAACTCTCTCGTCGCTTACCTCCTCCATTGAGAAGAGCTCGTGTGACACGTCTTTCTACACAGTCTCATCCTTTCTCTGTCCAACTCTCCGACCACAGACTTAACCGCTATGCTCAATCTTACATATACTCTACTGGTAAAGTCTGGAACACACTCCTTTCATCTGTTTTCCCAACTTCCTTTGACTTGCACACTTGTAAACGCCGTGTGTCTGGACATGTTGGCCTCCTTCGATCTGTTAAGATTTTTCCAACTCCTGTGGAATTTGGTAGGCCTCTGGCCTTTGCCCACAGGAGGAATATAAAAAAACATATATGGTTTATGCATGTCTAGATTTTATTTGAAATAATTTAATCAATATATTATATATATTATATATATAATATAATATATATATATATATATATATATATATATATTAATATTATATATATAGCAGGTTAGGTTAGCATGAAAATGTATAATGTATAGATTCTCCTAATTTTTTTAATGGATTTAAATAAAATTTTAACATATATTTAGTATCAAATATTTTTTACTTTTTTTGGACAAAGATATCAGTGGGAAGATGAGAGGATATATATATATATATATATATATATATATATATATATATATATATATATATATATATATATATATATATATATATATATATATATATATATATATATATATATATATATATATATATATTAGGGATGGAGTGAAGTATTGGTATCGGTATATTTTAGGTATCGTATCGGTATCGAGCTTTCAGATATCGGTATCGGCAAATAATGACCGATACCGATACCAGATTTTTTAAAGGAACTTAATCCCGTTTTCATACATTTTTTAAATATTCAATTTCTTTAACTGTAGAGTTTCGAATACCAAAAAACATTGTTTTTCTTGATTTTCCAAATTTTTAATTAATTAATTACTAATTAATCGTTAATTAAATTTTTTGGCTTATATTCTATATCTCTGTAACTACAGATCCGATTTTGGTCAAATTAGGACAGTTAACTCTTTGTATAGCATAGATCAACTTGTTATACTTAATTGTTCATTTATTTCATTACTTAATTAAATTATGTAATTTTTGAATAGCATTTACATAAACATTTTGCCACGTCGCTTCGGTATTCGGTTTCCAGAACATTGATATGTTGCTTTCCTCTAAAAGTGATATTTTGAAATGAACAAAACAGCTTTTAAATTTGTTTTCAGGCCATTTCCTTCATACCATTTGGTTTGTTTTCTTAAATAGTTTATTTTTATTTTAGTCCTTAATTTAATCCATTAGTAATATATTAAGATAGTAACCGAAGTACATTATATATATATATATATATATATATATATATATATATATATATATATATATATATATATATATATATATATATATATATATATATATATATATATATATATATATATATATATATATAGGGTTGAGTCGGGAGGAACGGACCAAACTCAAGGAGTGGATTGTACACAGGATAATAATGTAAAAAAAATACATATGTTCCTATCTGATTTTATAGCGTGATGATAATTAAACAAAATATCATACATTAATATTTGGGTTATCATAGTGTTAATTTAATAAATGTTCGAAAATACCGCCATTGACCGCTAAACACTTTCGGCTTCGTCTACAAAGGGCGGCTGTTGCTCTCCTGATTGCTTCATGTCTTCCTTTAATAACGCCTGCAGCATTTTGAAAACGTCGAATTAGTGCATCCCGAGTGTCCACTTTTACAATGTATACGTCAGTTTTGAACCAGCCCCATAAACAATAATCTAGTACTGTGAGGTCTGAAGATCTTCGAGGCCAACTAATTGGACCATCGCGACCAATCCAACGCTCTGGAAACTTTTCGTCCAAATGTTGCTTGACCTGACGAGCGAAATGTGTGTGTGAATCATCATGCTGAAAGTACATTTGTATTCGGATGTTTAGAGGAACATCCTCCAATAGTCTTTGTAATTCATTTTGGAAAAATTCGAAATAGTGATCTCCTGTGAGGCGATTCTCAAATATGAAAGGGCCAATTAAATACCCATCGACCATGCCACACCACACGTTTTTTTTTTTTATTTTTTTTTTTTTTAATGTCTCCTCTGGTGAGCAAAGGCCGGAGGCCTACCAAATTCCACCAGAGTTAGGGAACATTCAGAATCTGGTCGCTAATGGCCAACGTAACCCGATACACGGCGTTTAAAAGTGTGCAAGCCAAAGGAAGTTGGGAAAACAGATAAAGGGAGTGTGTTCCAGACTTTACCAGTAGAGTACATGTAAGAGTGAGCATTGTGGTTAAGTCTGGGGTCGGAGAGTTGAACAGAGAAAGGATGAGACTGTGTAGAAAGTCGTTTTGCCCGAACCCTTCTCAATGAAGGAGGTATGCGACGTGAGAGTTCAGAAGAGCAAAGTCCGTTGTAATAGCGATAGTACTGAGAAAGTGATGCAACTATTCGACGGGAAGAAAGAGACTGGAGAGACTTAGTAAGAGCAGGAGAAATTGATAAGACGAAAAGCCCTAGACTCCACCTTTTCGAGAATAGCTGTATGTGTGGAACCATCCCAGATGTGAGAGGCGTACTCCATCCAAGGCCGAACAACACGCCTATACAGAGCAAGCATTTGAGATGGCATAAAAAACCACGAAGGCGCCCCAGAACCCTCAACCTCTTAGAAGCTTGTTAGAGAGAGAAATAATGTAATCTTTCCAAGAAAGATCACGAAAAAAAGAAACACCTAGAATATTGAGGACAGATGAGGGTTTGAGTTGAGTGTTTTCGAAGGTGATATCATAGTTGTGTGGAAGATTGTGCCGAGTAGAAAGATGGAGGAATTGAGTTTTTGAGGCATTGAAAACCACCATGTTTTCTCTGCCCTAATTTGAAATACGAGAAAGATCAGAGGCCAGTTGCTCCAAGGCCATCCTTTTTCAATCTATCAACTACTGTTGGAAGAGACGTCACTCAAATTGAAAGAAGTAATGAAGGGTGGAGTCATCGGCATAAGAGACGAAGTAGAGAGTTTACTGTAAACCTATGTTGAAAATTGCTCTTGACTGTTGCGTGGGGATTTTCGTCTGCTCACACATGACTGTTGCGAGTGTTATTAATGTCGTCGAGGTTAAATGTTGCTTCATCCGTGAAAAGTATGCACGATACAGCACGATGATTATTATTTATCCACCGACAAAATACCATACGTGTAGCATAACCTTCCGGTTGTAGGTGTTGAACTCTCTGTACATGGTATGGGATAAGCCTTGCTCGTGAAGTGTGTTTATTACTTTTATTTGTGGAATGTCCAATTGAGTAACAATTCTACGTGAGCTGGTCGTTGGATCTTCTCCTACTAGATCCAGAATATTTTCTACTTCTTCTAAATCTTGGCGAATAGCTCGTTCGGATGTTATATCGGCACTGGGAAGTGTTCCGGTCTGGCACAGTTTGTTGAAAATTCTGATAAATACGTCTTTATTAGGATATATGTGATGGGGAAACCGTTGACGATATTCTTCAACAGCAGCTGTAGCACTCCCATTGCAAACCCATACACAAACAACATACTTGCATATTCCAGATGGGAATAGGTGTTCGGCATTTTGTAACACTTCAATGGTACAAACTCGAAAATGAACATGTAATCACTGTCATCATACACTGACACATAGCAGTAACTAGTAAGTACAATTAATCATATCTTCTCATCCGATTGTCATTTGTTTTCGAACATTTATGAGCTTCTTACAATCAGATTATCATTTGTTTTCGAACTCGAACTACTCTGCTTCATAGACGAAGTCGAAAATGTATAGAGGTCAATGGCGGTATTTTCGAATAATTATTAAATTAACACTATGAAAACCCAAATGTTATTGTATGATATTTTGTTTAATTATCACCACGCTATAAAATGAAAACAAATGTAAATCGGATAAGAACATATGTGTTTTTTACATTTTTTTTTTATATTATTTTTTTATATATATTTTATATATATATATATATATATATATATATATATATATATATATATATATATATATATATATATATATATATATATATATATATATATATATATATATATATATATATAAAATTTCAAATTGTATCGGTATCGGTATATTTAGGTAACGGCATCGATATCAGTATATTTTTTGGTATCGGTATCGGTATCGATCAAGTTGAAAGACTAAGTATCGGTATCGGTAAAAATTTTAGGTATCGCTCCATCCCTAATATATATATATATATATATATATATATATATATATATATATATATATATATATATATATATATATATATATATATATATATATATATATATATATATATATATATATATATATATATATATAATTTTTGAGAATGGTTCTTTCATTGGAAAAACTTTGTGGTGTTCCAGCTTTGGTTGTGTTATTAAACCATCGACGCATCAAGAAGGAAATATTTTCTTTGTCCAGAAGTCGTGAAAATTACTGGGACTGGCATGATACTCTTTTTAAAATAATATTTAAAATTTTAAAGGAATATAACCCAATGTTGAAGAGTATTATTCCAAGACATTTAATTCCAGTAATTGCATTCGATATGTTGAGTTTTTCAGAGTGTCTACAAGATAGATTTGACTTGTCTTTAACATTTTGTCAAAATGTTATTAAAAGTTCTATATTTTCAAAGAGTGGATTGATTGATGAAGATAAAGTTGCGAGAGAACTTCTGAAGAAAGAAAGTTTTAGTTCTTTTCTTAAGTATAATATTGCTTGCGAATATTTTTTGGAAGATATTGTTCCAGGTTTGTGGCAAGAACTACAAAACAACGAACCAAATTTTAAAAATATGCTTACCGAGCACAGTTCCGATACTCCGATGGTAATGTGGTCTGAGTTTCTTGAGAAAATTTCAGAGCCACCACAACATCAAAAAGCTAAATTTAAGGAAAGAGTTTTCTCTTATGGCTTAAAAAATAAAAATGTATCGGCAGTTAAGTACAGTAGAGATCCAAAAAGAGGATCTAGGAAAAAGTTAAAATCAATAATAAAGTAAAGCATAATCATACACATTACTGTAAATTTGTAAATTCTGTTTTGGAAGACCTCAAGCGTCACAAATCAATATCTGATTCCTATTTATATATAAGTATTTTTGAGGATCACAAAATTATGTTGTATTTTATAAGTTTGATGAGCAGAAAGGGAATTGAGTAATTTTTTGTTAAATTTTGATTTCTCTTATCATATACTTAGATGGTTTTTACTTTGGCCACATCAGTATCAATTTATGGATTTTGCAAATATAATCTTGGAGAATTGTGGTAAAAAGGAATTTTCTGACCTGACGGATCAAATTACTGTTTATTTGTGTGAGCCATACATATGTTGGTATTATAATTATCGCCTGTTATTAAGGGAATGTTGGTTTAAGATTCCAGCAGATCTGAAGGAACAGATTATAAACTCTGAAAAAGGAAAAATAAAACATTCTGAGAATTACATATGGTCCTGCGATGGTTTGAATATCAACGTTGTTCGTTATCCTCGTTGCCACTGACTTTACAGCTGATGATTTGGACAATATTAGGTTAATTTTTCAAAATTTGGAACTAATTCATCGGAAAAAAATTATGGAGAATCAAGGAAATAATATTTGTCATTATATGATATTTTCGGAAGGTAATTTTAGATTGGCTGATTTTTTCTTAAAGAGTTTAGATTTAGATCAAGAGACTGTAGAGATATTTAAAAAATATTTTGTATTTCACTCATTCCTTTCTATAATAAAGAAACAAAGCATAGATTTTGTTGAAGAGATATTTGAGTGGGCTGTTGGAAGCGATAAGATTGACGATTTTAAGAGTCAATTTTTCCATCGCTTGATTCATTCTAGTAAAATAGAATATTTGTTCTTTAAATTGAGAGAAGAAACTCCATTTCCTTTTCTAAATGAAATTTTGAAATGGTTCCTGAAAACTGACGAAAAAATAAAAGAATGGGAAAAATATATTGAATACTCACCTCTCTTCAAATATGAAGAACCAGAATGGTTTGATCAACTTTTACACAACCATGGTTATTCGCACGAGGAAGCATCATCAGTTAAAACAGAATTACTATACAGGAGGTTACCTGATATTGCAAGGATGTCTTTGGACGATTCAAATGTCGAAGAATTTTTAGATATGAATGTATTTTACTTATGTTCGTTTAAAAAAGAAAAGTTACAAGAATTTACTGACGACTTGCGTTCTTTTTATAAATTATCTATTGAAAAGAAAATATGTTTATTATGTTTGAACAATACTCTAGTCTATAATAATAGATTAGAAGCACAACAACACTGTGAGCATCATGGAACAAATGGATTTGCTTCTGTCAATTATGTAGACAAAATTTGTTCTTCCTTTTTTAAACAAATTGATAAGTTACTTAAAAGAATCAAATAAAACTCAAGTTGTTTAATTTTATATGTTGAATGAAATAAATATAAATTTATCTACACTATGTTTATTCAATATGCCTCCGTATTTGAGAATATATATTTTATAAACTTATTTAAATTAAATTTTGGTCTTTTATTGTAAAATTCAAAATTGTTGCAAAAAAAAATTACAAAAAAATTTTTAATGAAAATATTTATTAAAATATAGTCAATCCCTAATATGGTACGAAATATTTATTCTCAATTTTATCAGGAAGTTAGGTTTACATAAATGATAAATTTTATAACGAAGAATGTAATAAGACTGAAAAGTTTAAGATAAAATCCCAGCATATCTCAAAACAAATTTTTAAATGAAGAGTTTTTATCACAAAAAAAAAAAAAAAAATGCTAAACTGACCATTTTAAAAACTATCGATGATCATTACAAATTTATGGAAAGGGTTCTCAATCAAAAAAACAAAGGCGTCAAGTTTTTGGCTAAGTTAATATTTCACAAGTCAAAAAATGATTTCTAATAGACGAATATTCTTTTATTAACAATTCCATGCCACTTCTATGACTCACATCCCTGTCATCGTCAACGGGAATCCTAAATATACACTCGTGCAACCATTGTTGGAAAAAAGCGCCTTACACTCACTCTGTCCATGTTAAAAAAAAGCAAGTTCTAATTCCTCGCTTCTGCATAATAACAAGAGTGAATACATATGTTAAACATTGCCATTCTATATAACATTTCTAAGTTTAGGGTTTATTTTGATACTTTGTGAAAACCACAGATAGTTTCATCTACTAAGAAGCAAAATATATGGATTTTCTAATAGAAGATTTTAAAAAGTATTTAATTACTATAGTTCTGATTTTTTTTTCGTTTATTTCACCCATTTATATTTAAGAAAAATAAAAAAAGCATAAAAGTCGCATTTTGGTGCATAAATTATTGGACTAGGCAGAAAACAGAGTCATATATATATATATATATATATATATATATATATATATATATATATATATATATATATATATATATATATATATATATATATATATATATATATATATATATATATACTATTAAAATAAATGTCCATTTGATAATAATCAACGCATGCTTTTAAAAAGACAAAAATAATTCCGTCCAATAAGAATAGTGAAAGGGTTGCCATAGAAACGCACGTAAAGAAGATTTCATTGGTTGGAACCTCGTGGAGATACCCATGATCCTACCCTTAGAGAAATCATCGTGGAGATACCCATGGTTCTATTGCTTACTCGTTCTCACTATTCCAGGGGTTTCCTCACTGGATGTTTTGGTTTTTTATTTTAATACGAAGGGTGAGTGAAAAATCAGGCATTTGAGATCAAATATTTCGTACGTTTCTGTGTTTGTGTTCATTCTTTAGACTGTGTACAATAGAATATATTAGGTAATTTATTCTTTACATATATATATATATATATATATATATATATATATATATATATATATATATATATATATATATATATATATATATATATATATATATATATATATATATATATATATATATATATAGGCAACTTTACTATTACTTTATTTCACGTGCTCTCTATCACAAAAATTATTATTATTATTATTATTATTATTATTATTATATTATATTATTATTATTATTATTATTATTACTTTGTATCTGTGATGCTTCATTCCACGTGTTCTCAATCACAAATATTATTATTATTATATATATTAT
>SEYY01016718.1:15000-26925 GCA_009176605.1 Armadillidium nasatum
ACTTAGAAAAATGGAGAGAGAAGGAAAGAGTATTACGTTGAGAATATGGAGGGTGAATGTGAAGTGAATGTTTTACTTTTTGCAGATGATGCGGCATGTGTTGGTGGCAGAATCTGGAGAAAAGATGAGAATACTTGTGAGAGTTTGAAGGGAAATGTGCAAACACGAGATTGAAATTCAATCCAGCGAAGAATAAAGTTATGAGGATTGGAGGTGAGGATGAGGAAATGTGGAGGGAGGAATTGGTTTGTAGAAGTGTGAGAATGGAAACTTGAGGAGGTGAATGAATTCAAATATCTAGTAATGTTGGGTTGAAGGTAAAGGTGGGACGGAAAAAGGAATAAAGAACAGAGTGGTAGAAGGAATGAAAGTATTGGGGGGCCTAAGAAAAGTATGGAAGAAAGGAAAAATTTCGAAAGAAATAAAGATAAGAATGTTTGAATGTATGTGTTCACCTTCTGTATTGTATGTGTGTGAAACATAGACGATAAGTGCTCGGTCGAGAAAAAGTTTCAATGTCTTTGAGATGAAAGATTTGAGAGCGATATATAAATTGAGAAGGATTGATAGGATTAGAAATGAAAGAATAAGGGAGATGTGTAAATGGAAGAAGAGTGTAATTGATAGAGAGGAGGAGGAGTATGTGCTAAAATGGTTTGGAACATATGTGAAGAATGAAAGAGAACAGAATGGTTGGCAAGGTACGTAGATCCGATGTAGATAGGGGAAGGGTAGGGGGAGGTTAAGGCCGAAGTGGAGATGGATGGATGGAGTGAGAGTGATTTTGATGGAAGGAATTTGAGTTTAGACGACTGTAGAAGATTTGTGGAGACAGAGATGGAGGGAGGTGGTGAAAGCGTTGAAAGGTAAGAATAGTTATGTTTGTAAGGGAATTGTGGCGGGCACCACCTCACGAAAGTGGGAAAGGTGATAGTGAAATATATATATATATATATATATATATATATATATATATATATATATATATATATATATATATATATTATATATATATATATATATATATATATATATATATCTATATATATATATATTATATTATATTATATTATATTATATATATATATATATATATATATACATCCGCATCCGCATCCGCATCCGCACTTTTCGAAAATTCAAAATCCTCATCCGCATCCGCATCCGCACTATCGAAAATTCAACATCCGCATCCGCACTTTCGAAAATTCAACATCCGCATCCGCATCCGCATCCGCACTTCTCCAAAATTCAACATCCGCATCCGCATCCGCAAATTCTAAAATATGACATCCGATCCATCACTAATATATATATATATATATATATATATATATATATATATATATATATATATATATATATATATATATATATATATATATATATATATATATATATATATATATATATATATATATATATATATATATAATCTGTATCTTATATGTTGACCGAAGTTTATAAATGTAATTATCTCTTTAAAAGACAATTTGAACTGTCTTTAAATAATCTCTGTCAATGTTCCTACTGAATTTAATTATCTCTTTTTAAAAGGATTACAAAGGACTCTATATATCTCTTTTTTTTTAAAATATTTTAATTCTAATTTTCTAATTTTCCAGTCGTTTTGGCCTTGCTGCTTGCTTAAAGACGGAGAGATTATGTTTCGTCTTGCAAAATGAGCCTGCTTCTTCTCTGCAGAATGAGTCTGCTTCTTCTCTACAGAATGAACCTGCTTCTTCTCTGGAGAATAAAAAAGCTTCTTTTCTGCAGAATGATTCTGCTTCTTCTCTGCAGAATGAAAATGATTCTTCTCTGGAGAATAAAAAAGCTTCTTTTCTGCAGAATGATTCTGCTTCTTCTCTGCAGAATGAAAATGATTCTTCTCTGGAGAATGAGCCTGCTTCTTCTCACTTGTTGCTTGGTCATTTTCCTCTCAGTTTTAAGCTTTCAGAATTCTTAGTCTACTTAGATTCTGCTTGCTTTGCATCTTCGGTTTTCAATATCTCGAATAAAATGAATTTTCTGTGGTCTAAATACTCCAAAAATTGATTGGTTTGTAGTGATACTTATGCAACAATTTTGCAAACTTAAATATCACCGATGTTTTATTTTTAGGTAAGTATTCAAAGCTCTCTCTCTCTCTCTCTCTATCTATATATATATATATATATATATATATATATATATATATATATATATATATATATATATATATATATATATATATATATATATATATATATATATATATATATATATATATATATATATATATATATATACTTCAGATATAATCTGCCAGAATGTTGCCTTCATTGGAAAATCTTTGTGGAGTTCTATCTATGGTTGTATTATTAAACCATCCTCACGTCAAAAGAGAAATATTTTCTTTGTCCAAAACTCGTGAAAATCACATGGAATGGTATGAGGCTCTTCACAGAGCTGTTTCTGAAATTTTAAAGGAATATAATCATATGTTGAAGAGGATTATTCCAATACATTTAATTCGTTTTACTGGGTTCGACATTTTGAATTTTGCAGAGTATCTACAAGAAACTTTCGACTTGTCATTTACATTTAGCAAAAATTTTATTAAGAGCTCAATGTTTACAAAAGATGGATTGATTGATGAAGATAAAGCAGGGAGAGAACTTTTGAAGGAAACAAGTTTTAGTACTTTTCTTAAATATCATATTGCTTGCGAATATTTTTTGGAAGATATTGTTCCAAGTTTGTGGGAAGAATTACAAAACAACGAACCAAATTTTAAAAATATGCTTTCCGAGCACAGTTCTGAAACTCCGATGGTAATGTGGTCTGAGTTTCTTGAAGAAAATTTCAAAGTCACCACAACATCAAAAAGTATATAACACGTAAATTTAAGGAAAGAGTTTTCTCTTATGGCTTAAAAAATAAAAATGTGTCAGCAGTTAAGTACAGCATCGATCCAAAAGGGGGTTCTAGAAAAGAAGTAAAACTATTAAGAAAACATATTTATAGATGTTACTGTAATTATGTAAGTTCGACTTTGAAAAACATCGGAAGTCCTAGCATATCAATTATTTCTCACTCAGGTACAAATGTTTTAGGTGATCAAAAAATTCTAATATATCTTATAAGTTTGATGAACAAAAGGCAATTAAATTATTTTTTCAAAAATTTTGACTTCTCTCATCATTTATTTAGATGGTTTTTAATTTGGCCATATCGATATCAATTTATGGATTTTGCCAATTTAGTCTTCGAGAAATTTGGCGTAGTGGAATATTATTATTTAATAGGTGAAATTATTTTATTTCTTTATTGCCAAAAAGAAGGTCAGTATTATAACTATCGACTGTTACTAAGAGAATTTTGGATTAAGAGTCCAGCTCACTTCAAGGAACAGATTATAATATATGAAACAACAAAATTTAATATTTTTAACCATGATTCAATGCCTTTCTACAATTTAATAACGATGTTGTTTTGTCTCCCTAACTTCCTACCTGATGATTTAGATAATATTAATTTAATTTTAGAAAATGTAAATTCACTTGATAGAAAGAAAATTTTGTTGATTCAAGGAAATGGAATCTGTCATTATTTGATATATAAGCGTGGTAGTTTTAGATCGGCTAATACGTTTTTAAAGAGTCTGGCTTTAGATCAAGAGACAGTAGAGACTTTTAAAAAAGATTTTTTATTTGACACTTTTAATTTTGTAATGATAGAGCAGTGCATGGTTTATGTTGAAGAGATCTTTAAATGGGTTGTTGGAAGTGACGAGATTGATGATTTTATGGATGAATTTTTCAATCGGTTGACTCATTCTAATAAAATTTAACATATGTTCATTGAACTGAATGATGAAACTACATTTTCTTTTCTAAATAAAATTTTGAAATGGTTCCTGAAAATTAATGCAAACAAAGACGAATGAGAAAAGAATACTAAATATTCACCTCTATTCAAAACAAAGACGAATGGAAAAAGAAAATTGAATATTCACCCTTTATCATATATCAAGAACCCGAGTGGTTTGATCAACTTTTAAACTACCGTGGTTATTCATCCGAAGAAGCATCAGATAATAAGAGAGACTTACTATACAGAAAATTGCCTGAAATTACTAGGATGTCTTTGAGAGACACGAATGTGAGAGGTTTTTAAGACAATAATGTATTTTATCTTTGTTTAAAAAAAAGAAAAATTACCAGAATTTACTGACCACTTGCATTATTTTTATGAATTTTCTATTGAAGAGAACATATATTTATTATGTTTAAACAATAATCTAGTTTATGGCAATGGAGGATATGCACAGATACACTGTGAACATCTTAGATCTAATAGATTTATTTTTATTTACGAAACCGATAGAGTTTGTTCTTTTTATTTTTTTTCAGAGAATTGACTGTATACTTTAAAGATATGGGATGATTAGATAGAATTCAATTATTTATATTTTATATGTTCAATGAAATATATATAAACTACTGTACTATATGTTTATTTTTTTTTCCTCAGAATTGTAGTATATATATTATTTATATTTGTTATTTAAATTAAGTTTTGTTCTTTGATTGAAAAGAGAACTATTTGTGAACTTCAAACTTGTTGCAAATGAAAATTAAAAAATATTTATGAAAATGTTTATTTGATTAAAATCAATCACCAAATAGGAAAAAAATAATTGATTAACATCTCCTTAATCAGTTCGTTAGGTCAAAGTTTGGTTAGGTTTATTAAATGGTTAAATTAATTAATCAATATATATATATATATATATATATATATATATATATATATATATATATATATATATATATATATATATATATATATATATATATATATATATATATATATATATATATATATATATATATATATATATATATAAAGGTGTAGATTGTTTCTGATATTGTCATATATCGATATCGAAAATATATAAACAAGAACTTTGACGAGAATTAGAGGGCTATGGCCATATTACACCAGACATACACACAATTATTATTACTTACTTTTCTAGCAGAACCTAATTCGACTTATCATAACCTGAACTACCGGCGTTGCCGTAATTTAACCTAAATAATAATAAGGCTTAGGTGGAGATTGTTTCTGAGTTTCGATATTTTTTATTATGTCGATATTTCAGTTTAATCGATATTTTCATACCTATACTTAGCCCTAGGCTACTATGTCGTGCAAACGTTCTTGTGTACGTTAGGTCTCTTTTACGGCAAATTCTTGTGTAGGTTAGGCCTCTTTTTACGGCAATTTCGGTAGTTCAGGTTATGATAAGTCGAATTAGGTTCTGCTAGAAAAGTAAGTAATAATAATTGTGTGTCTAGTAATAGTACCTCTGGCAACTCTCTTGTTTACGATAGGCTTCTCCGATATTTTCGATTTTCGATATTTTTTAACAATCGAAACTCAGAAACAATCTCCACCTTTACCTAATAATAATAATTTTAATGTACTTAAATATAGTTTATAACATAACCTATATTTAAGGTATCTGAACTGAAAAGAACAAATTACACTTATATCTTCAATAGTCAAATTCAAACTGAAAAAAATTATAAGTAGGTATAAAATTATCGATTAAAATAAAATATCGACAAAAAAATATCGAAAGTCAGAAACAATCTCACCTAAGCCATATATATATATATATATATATATATATATATATATATATATATATATATATATATATATATTATATATATATATATATATATATATATATATATATATATATTATATATATATATATATATATTATATATATATATATATATATATATATATATATATATATATATATATATTTATATAAGGTAGTTGAATTATGAAATCTCGTCTACGGTTCCGAAGGCTTTATCTCTATATCGTCCAAGACTCAGGAACAAATTTTAAAGTTCAGCTCCAGTTTTGGAACTTTCACTAACTTTCGGTCCTGCTCCTCTCCGGCTACACAAATTCAATATATATTACTTCCTCATTCTCCTTTTTTTTTTTTTTTTTTAGATGTCATTTTCATTGTTGTTTGGGAACATCCTTATTTTAAAAGCTGAGAACAAGGGTAAATTAAAAACTGAACGAAGAACAAATCGTAAAGTTGAACCAAAACGTGAACAACCACACAAGTGAGTTCTATGCAAGAAACAGAAATGTCGGTGATGTAAAAATGAAATCACAAATTTTTCCTCCGATTTTTATTTAGCCAAGACAGATATTAACATACAAACTAAGCTTTAAAATGTAATTTCTATCGTTTCTTTTTAAATCTAACAATATTGAAATCGAAATTCGTGAACTAATACATAGTCAAAAACGCATTTATACATTTACTGTATTTCATTCTTCATTAGCATATATAATAATATATTTATTTATTATTTATTTTTTAATTTTATAACTTTAAGATCGTAGGTTTACAAAGTTTCCATCAGAGGTGGGAAAAATCTAAAGGAAATCCAAATCAATGGCCGGCATGACCAGATTGAAAGTGTGCAAGTCGAAAAAAAAAGTTATGATAATAGAAGGAGGAAGAGTGTTTCAGATTTTACCAATGGAGTGCATATAATAAATAAGAATGAGCACAGCGGTTTAGTCTTATGTTAGAGAAGTTAGACAAAGGGTGTTTATAGTGTTTCTATATACAATAACTATCCTCAAAGGAGGAGGAATTCAGATAGAGAAGTCAGAAGTCCATTGAAATATCGATGGTATAAGGAGAGTGATGAAATACTTCAACGACTAGAAGGAAATTGGAGAGATAGTTAGTGATGAAGAGTTTTCAAAATGTAAAAGCCCTATACTCCACCTTATGAAGGAAAGCATTATGTGTAGAACCACTCCATACATGGGCGAACAATGAACACATACAAAATAAATTTCTGGGGTGATAGGGAGAAGTTTCCGAAGAAGCCTCAAAACCCACAACCTCTTAGAAATGTGTTTAAGAGAAAGAGAAGTAATGTGATACTTCCAAGAAAGATCACTTAGGAAAAGACCTTAAGAGCAGAGAAAGGTTTGAGTCGTGTAGAAGATTATTTCGAAGTAGAAAGCGAAAAAGGATTGTGTGTGCTTGAGTCATTGAAAGGAGCATGTTTATTTGTACCATAACTAGAAATACAAGAAAGAAATGCTGGAAATGGAAGAATATGTTAAAGCCTTTTCTATTCTGTTTCATTTGATATAGAAAATTGATTTCTACTATAAAGAATTATGCATTTTCGGATATTAATAAAGTTTTTTTTTTTTTTTTTTTTTTTAAATAAATAAAGAGGGTTACGTATGGGGTCACCGTTGTTCCCCATCACTTAGTAACATCTTTATGAAATTTATTTCAGAAGGAAGTATCTGAAAAATATTTTTCATGAACTATAAATATTTAGCTGATAATAATTTTTGCTGTTTTGAGGAATAACAATTCTCTCCAGAAGTTTAAATAAATTTATAATTTTGGACCTTCAATTAAATTTAAAATAAACAAACCTCCCGAAGGAATGTTAGCCTTTTTAGATACTCTTATTTCAACAAAAGGAAAAAAAATAAGGGTAAAAATAGTAAACCCACCCATACCAATTCTTACCTTCATTTTTTCTTTTCACATTCTTCTTACCTTTAAATGATAAATACAAGTTGGATAATTTTACAAGCATTTAAATGGAAGCCTCCAAATTTTGACTGATGGACTCAGTTATATTAGATATTATATTGAATTATATTTTAATTAAAATCAGAAAAGAAAAATTACAATTCTTCCAATGCAAATAACATTTTTAATTTAGAAATCGTAATAGGTTTATCCTATTTTATTTGATAAAAATTCTAAAAAATGAAGAATTGTATAAATGAAAAACGTTTTACTCGTATGTAAAATATACTTTCTTTGTACATTAAAAAGAATAATAAAACCGGTTTTTAATATTTCAGTGTATAAAATAAATTGTAGTGAATGCAATAAATAAAACGTATATAGAAAAAAACCTTAGAATTTAAAGAGCAGAAACTACTATAACATCAGAATGGATGACAATAAAATTCTTCGTTTTCGTCATCATAAGAAGAAATCATAAGAAGAAAAAATCATGGAATCATAGACTTACCGAAAATCATAATATTAATCCATATTACGAATCCATCAAAGAGAAAACTGATGAAGTTCTTTATTATTAATAATAATTCTAGAATGAAATAATAAGTAGGTGTGTTTGTGTGCGCGTGTGTGTGTACGTGCGTCTGTGTGTGTGTGTGAATGACGTTGCTTGTTCTCCTGCATTTCATTTTGTGTCTTTTGATTATTATACCTTACGACTCAGGCTCTCTTTGCAATTTATTATTAAATTCATCTTTTATATTATCTACCCCAAACTCCGACTCTACTGACTACTCTAAATTCTTTGACTCCTTTAACTCTGAATTAGAGCATATCCTCTCATCTTTTTCTTTCAATATTCAATACCACCTATGGTTATCCTCTAATTCTCAAGATGCAATTGGTAACTCACCCAACATTTCTCTATCCAGAATAATATTGAACAGTTAGTACACCTCCCGACGCGCATTCCTGTTCGTCTTGGAAATGAACATAACTTCTAGATCTTTTACCTTCTTTGGTTTCCTTGTTCTTCATCTTCAAGTCTTCTGCAGGAAAGACTCACGTCTACGGAGGAACTTTTTTTTTTTTTTTTTTTTTTTTTTTTTTTTTTTTTTTTTTTTTTTTTTTTTTTTTTTTTTTTTCTTCTATCTTTGTTGCTCTCTTATCCACTTTCTTTTTCTTTGTTAAACTCTCAGATCCTAGACTTACAATGTATGCTCATTCCACATTATATAGTAGAAGGGAAAGAGAATGGAATGTATGACTCTATGCCATAGAGCAACGGTTCCCAACATGGGGTACGCCTGCTATCGATTGGGGTACACAAAAAAATATATGGCTTAATTAAAAAAGAATGTAAAGAAAAAAATTAATAGAATATAGATTATAGAATATCAAATTACGAAATTAAATTATTGTTTAATATATATATATATATATATATATATATATATATATATATATATATATATATATATATATATATATATATATATATATATATATATATATATATATATATATATATATATATATATATGGATTTTGTGTGTGTAACGAAGGTACTCATTAATAAAAAATATTATGAAGGGGTACGGAAGGAAAAAAGGTTGGGAACCGCTGCCATAGAGAATCACTTCGGTTATGAGTTCTGCACACTCCTAGGAACCCCTTCCAAGCAAATAATAATCATTCCATGGGAAGTCAGAGGAGTACGACCCCAAGTAAGACCAGTTGTCAGCATCGAATTATATAAAAAGTCTCCATATCGATATTGGGAGAAGTTCCTGCAGAAAAATTGAAGGAACAGAACAGGATACAAGATAAGATAATCGGATGAAAAAAAAAGTTTAACAGAGGAAGAAAAATTATTACAGGACAAGTTGGATTCATCACTAAGACGGTCAAGGATGCAGGTGGAGAGTAGCACTAACTTCTCATGGTTCGTTCTGGATTAAAAAGGGGTCAAAGAGTTTACCAACTGTATCATGGGTACAAGAGCAAAGTCAGTGGTGGTGATGAACACCGAAATCACCCAAAGTTTTTGCGAAAGTAGAAGAAGAAAGAATATTCACTCTATTCTTAATTGATATGGAAGTGCAAATCACTCCATTTATGAATATTTTTTTTTTGTTTTAGTATTTTAAAGGAATGGGTCAATTACATGAATGACACAATACGAGATTAAAAACTTTTTTAATTATTTGATTTTATTTGTAAAATAAAGTAAATAAAAATGTTAAATTACAACATTGTTTTTTTATTATTTATTTTACCTCAAAAAAGGTAGTTTAAGAATTTCAATGTTGCATAGGAAGTATTATTACTCGTAGTAAAGCGCTTATTTCATTTCACTTCTCTTTTATTATGGTTCAACTTATCAATACCTTATCTGCACAGGGATTAATTACTCTTCGGAATTCGTGAAAATGTTTAATATCCTTTTTATAAACATTCTTTCATCATGATGTTAAAAAAATATATAAATAAAAAAATTGACAACAAATATGTGTATCAGAGTTACTCTTCAAAATTGAAACTTCAATTTTCATTTTCTAGGATAAGGGGTGGGTACAGCAGCTTACAATTCTAACCTCCCTCAATCTCTCCTATCTTTCATGCGAAAAAAATCCGGCGTAATCCAATGGTCACATTTAAATCATAAAATATAATCTGATTTTTTTAAAGTTATGCTCAAGGAAAAAATATTTAATATTTAATCATATATTTTATGGGCAATGTGGCGGATATTATTTGTAACTTTAGTGTAAATCTGATTTTACTAAAGTTACAAATAATATCAGCCACATTGCCCATAAATTCTTCTGGAATTTTAAACCACATAAAGTCTTCTCTTACTTTATTTCAAAATCTGACCTAACTACATTAATTAATCTTAAATCTGATAAATCTACATCATCAGCATACCCGATAAATGCAATGTTATTGTTGTACTAAATAAAACTGACTATATAAAAAAAATGAATACCATCCTTATAGACGATAAATTAAATTTGATTAATAAAGACCCTCTCAAACTTTCTCTTACGTTGGAAGATAAAATCAACCGCACTCTCCGAAAATTTTATAACAACAGTAAATTAAGTGAATTTGATTATGACTCCTGTTACTCGAGAGGCTCAGCCCCAGGAACACTCTACGGTCTAACAAAGATTCCTAAACCTGGTGTTCCCGTCAGACCTATATTAGCAGCTTACACAACTCATAATTACAACTTGGCCAAATTTCTAGTCTCATTTCAATCTCCATTCAGTAAAAACGAATATACACTTCAAAATTCTTATAACTTCAAAAATTGGCTCTCCTCTATTACAGACTTACATAAGTATTACCTAGCCAGCTTCGATATCCGATCTCTGTCCACTAATCCCCACCTCTGACGCCATCGACATCTTATTTAACTATATTTATAATACTCAATCTACTTTTTTAAATTTTTCCAAATCTGAATTCAAAGAAATCTTAACTCTAGCCACCTCTGACTCTTACTTCTTTTTCAATCAAAAACTTTACTGCCAACACAATTCTGTAGCGATGGGATCACCTCTCAGCGCTATACTTGCCAATTCATACCTTAAGCACTATGAATCTATTTGGCTTTCACAAGCCTCCGCTAATATCAAACCTGCTTACTACAAAATATACCTGGACGATATATTTCTCCTTTTCTCTCACAAGCACCAAACCCTTTATTTCCTTAATTTTCTGAATCAACAACTCGCCAACATTAAATTCACCAAAGAGGAAGAATCCGATAATAGCCTGCCTTTCCTAGATATCCTCATCAATAAAAACTCAACTAATTATAACTTAAGCATCTATAGTAAGCTTACTTTTACTAATCTCTCACAGAATTTCTTCAGTCATGTTCCTTTTCGCTACAAATGCAATAGTATTAAAACTTTAATCTACAGAGCCTTTCATCTATCTTCGAACTACCATAAACTCCATGCAGAATTTAAATTTTTGGTTAAATTTTTCAACTCTAATCTGTACCCTTCCTCTCTAATCTACACACTAATAAAAAGATTTCTTATATCTATATTTACTTATATCTATATTTGACCCTAACATTCAACCATTAACAGTCCCTAAAACTCCCCTTCTTCATTAAACTATCTTTTTATGATCATTCATGTCTTAAACTTAAAAACACTCTTCAAAAAGTCCTACAAACGCACTAACCTCATACAAAATTTCATTTCATTTTTACACCCAATAGATTAATAGGTTCTTTTCTCAACCATAAAGAACCTCTGTCCAACACACCTACACTCTTCTGTTGTTTATAAATATAT
>SEYY01016720.1:0-2500 GCA_009176605.1 Armadillidium nasatum
TGCTATTAATTCAGCAAATTTTTGTGTAAAATTATAAAAATTCCATTCTTCACAGCTGCCTGCAATGAAAATATATCAATAAAATACTACGACACTTACCATTAACATCACATATTGATACTTTAGCATGTCCTCAAAGAACTGCAGCATTATTCATCCTGCTGCCATCAGCCAATTCAATAAAATGATTTGAGGAATCAAAGTTTTCTTCAAAGCCAATAAACTTTGATTTATCCCAAATAATATGTAAAGTTGCTCCTGAATCTACCAGTAAACTACTTGGTGTGTATCTATCATTACTTGTTTCAGTAATTACAAATGCATAAGGGTGACTTTCATCACTATCATCCTTAACAATCCTAGCTGAATTATTTTTTCCTACAAAAATCTGTATCATGAGTTTGTGAATAACAATTCATACACCATCTTTTAAAATGCTGCCTATATCTACCTCTTCCTCTATACTTTTGGTAAGGTTGTCTAGAAACCTGTCCATTATTGAGTTTCTCTCCTGAACATCCAAATTTCTTATACCCTATTTTCCACAAGAAATACGTTTTCCATAACCTTTTCTATCTTTTATCTTCAAAACATTATTTTCTGTGTTAATATTTGTCTGTTAACTCTTTACTAGTCTCTACAAAACTTCTCATAGCTACTTTTAAATTCACTAAATGTCATGACTTTCACTTTCTGAATAATTACCGTTGAAAAAGTTTGTATTTCCTGAAGGTAGGCCTTTCAAAACCATAGCTATAAGTAAAACTGTCACTTACAGTCTTCACCAGCTGATTTCAAAAATGTAGCTGCTGTCTCTGCCCTTAAAATGTAATCAGTAACATCTTCGTCACAGCCTAATTTTAATGAGATTATCTCTGCATACAAAGCTACAATTCTTGGCTTACTGCTACCCAAATAATGGTCACGTAATAATTTCATGGTTTTCTTGCCATCATCCTTAGCATCTCTTACAATAAAGGATAAACTTCTATCATCTAGGATTAACACTAAATCTGCGAACAAACTTTTTCATTACCATCGCTATCAACATCAGCGGTAGAATCGTTTATCACGTGCAGCAAATTTTGCAGCCTTAAATGTCCTAGTGATGTAACTTTCCACAACTTATATTTTTCTACACCGCCATCGAAATATAAACGCGCGGGCTCATAACCTGTTGTCATATTTGTAATGATGGCGGAAATATAAATGACAATACTAAATAGGGCAGGACATGCAGAAAACAGCTACTCTTACTTAGACCATTATTTGCATGTATATCACACAGTACAACAGCTTGATGCAATACACGAGATAAAATGAGACTACAAATATTATTACATGAGTAGTCTACATAATAGAACATAGTCTTTACTGAATGATAACAAAGAATATATTCATACATTAGTAATAGTACATATACTTTAGGTTAACTCTAACATTCTTGAAACGCGGTTTTAATTTCTGTAGCACGATTATTTCTTAGGCTTTGGCGAGCTCGTTGAAAGGTTGATCAATTTATAGAAACCTCATCAATATCTTGTTCTCGGGCTTCTGCTGTTGCCTAAAGGATATAAACAGCATATTTTATGCTCAGATTGTGTCTGTCTAATATAGTCGCTAACTTTGGTGTCATGATGTTCTTAGTTCCTCGTCTTTCCACACTTTCCTCTTTTTCATCTCTGTGGGTTTTTGAAACAAAATCATTTCATTACTGCTTTCAGATGAACTAGATATCGTTGTATCTGTATCATCTACTCCAGAAGATTGGAGAGCGATATGATAGATGAAGTTGCTTGATTTTCTTCTCTCCTTTTCTTTTCTCTTTCTCTTTTTTTTTTTCCTTTTTTAAAAGATTTTTGTCAGTACCACATAAACAACCTGTCCATCCTGGTTCCCTCTGTCAAAGCATGAAAATCTTCTTTTTCGATTTTAATTATTTGAAGAATATTCGCATGATTTATATCAAAGAAGTTATCTAAGTTTTTTTTTTAAATTTATTTTCCACTTTGTCTAAAGGTGACGTGTCTGAAGATTTTTATTTAGTTATTTATTTATTTATTTATTTTTTTGGCAGGATTCTCCAGGAAGAATGTACATTCAGCAAAGCAATAATTGTTTTATTGTATTGGGAAGAGATCTTGTCAGAATTTTGGCTTTTTTTCCAATATATTTCACATTCGCACATAACTAAATTCACCCCTTCACTGCATGAGTGTAAATTATAAAATAAGACGGATAATACTTGTCGATTTAGATGGTAGTTTAGCTCCAGTTATTTGGTGGTTCGCATGTTCAATTAAGAACTCCTGTGTATCATCACTTCGCAATTCAAGACATATTTAAGAATAATGAATCAAACGTATCTTCCTGATGTAACAAACAATAATAAGAAACTGAGGACGAGCGTTAGCTCGGTACAATATACAATTATATGTCGTCGAGTGTAGATATGCTTGAAAGCAGATGGGAATTGAAGAAAAGTTAGGAACATCATAAG
>SEYY01016720.1:5000-19953 GCA_009176605.1 Armadillidium nasatum
GCTTCATTTAAAAGAGATGAACGAGAAAACATGGCAGCAGGATTTGAAGTGATTTCAAACTTTCAATATCCAAAAAAAGTCATTTTCAATAATGTCAGTTTTTCTAGACCTACACCTTAAAACTTGTGCATAAATTAATTAGAAAGGTAACCAAGAACATAAGTAAAAAAAAGGAAAAAAAATAGGGACAGTTAGAAGCCACAAGGGCCTATCAAGACTGTCCCAGTAAAAAAAAAAAAACAAAAAAAATACAAAAGTTGTCTCTCACTATGAATGGCTTGTTCCAGATTCAACTTTGCCGATGCAAAATCCCAGATACCACAAAGGATTGTCATAAACACTCACCAAAACGCATAGGGAATCAAACTATTCATATCATTCATATATTGATCCAACCTTTTCTTAAATGTGGAAAAGAGAGTTACTATCAACAATACCTTATGGTAAACCATTCCAAAAAGTAGCCACATTCTTTCTTCTCTTTATCTTTTTGTAATGACCTCTGGTGAGCCTACTGTTTTCCAATGAAATCAACTTACATCTACATCATCAACATATGACAACATTTCGAAACTCTGAATCATATCCTTTCTAAGAAATCTTCTATCCACAGAAAACATCTCCTGTTCTTTTAACCTATCCTTATAACTCATTTTTTTTTTAAAATAAAAAATCATTCTTGTTGCTCTGTGCTGCACTGCCTCCATCATATTAATGTCTTTTCTTAAATAAGATGCCTGAACCTGTTCACAGTACTTAATTAGTAATCTAACATAACTGATATAGAGCTTATTGATCACCTCTTTTACTTTTGTAATTAACATTGCAGTTTATTATTTCTAGCATTTTGTTAATCCTTTTCCTAGCTTTTAAAAACTTATGATACTTTCAAACCACTACTGATAATCACACCCAAATCTTTATAATTATTTGCAGATTCAAGCCATCCTCCATACATAGATAAACTATAGCTACCCTAACAATATACATTTATTAAATTTAGAAAACTAAATAAAAATGTCCTTTCACATAATTTAATTACTGGTATAAAAGAATTTAACAAAAACTTATTACCTCAAAAGACTATCAAAATATAAGGCTTGAATACTCTGTTTCCTGGAAAGTACATTAATTTTATTCAATACCTGGCTGTCATAAAATCAGAAACATATTTATACTTGAACAATCTGGGTTATATGAATGTTAAATTTTATTTGTTCAACCAAAATGCACCTAATACATCCTACTTTCCTATATATCACCATTATGAAGGATAGTGACTCAAACTGGCAGAGACAATTTCATACCACTAAGAAATTGATAATTTAGAATTGAAGCATTGGGTTGCTTACTTAGTTTACTAATCCTGTAATGAAATCTTATTTAGGACAAACTATTCATACAAAGTTTTTAACAAAATATATATAATTTACAAACTATTTATTTATAATGAAATTTATATATTTTTCTTGATAAATTAGACTACATCTTAATAAAATATCAGCTAGGATGAAAGACTGTATTTATGACTCAAATTAATTTGGGTCTATATATATTTTTTTTACTCATAAATTTACAGTTTGAATTTGAAGAATTTCACCTTTCTCTGAATTATTTAAAGCAACTTTCAATGTTTTACCTTTTTATAAGGAACATGATTTTCTTTGCTGTTATTTCTATATCTTCACCTCACTACTCATCACTATTTATTATAAAGAATAAAGACTATATAAATGATGTCAATATTTCAGTTTCTATTATTATCATCACAACTTTAGGTTGATAAATTAATTTTAAATTTTTAAAATTACCTTACTGCTTTCTAATATGATGTTCAAGTCTATGAAACTGGTTATCTGTCAAAAAGGTGTTAGGTTTCTTTTAAAAAAGTATGCAGTATATACATTATACGGTATACAGGGCAAATAAGTATATAGGTTAATTTAAAATAAACTTTAGTTGCATGGGGCACTTGTATAATCAGAGTAACTGTGAAGAAATAAAAAATTCACATCCTAATGAGAACTCCCAGCTTCTTTGAGGCCACTCTAGCAACCATTGTAATGTGAGGTTTTGGCTTATGTAAAGGCCAAGGTTGTTTATAATTTCAACAAGGGAGACGGGAGAACCATTGAAAGAAATAATAGAAAAGTTAGGAGATGTCTTTGAGATGGAGATTTCAAGAAGTTAAGTTTTTAAATAGCTGAATTTCACCAGGTTGAGATAACGTCTCTGGAAAATTCTATCCAGATCTGAAAGATGAAGATGAGAGACGACTCTAGATGCAAAAGAGTTAGCAGATTGGAAATGAGTAGAAGAGTGGAGGGTCGAGTCATAAGCATATGAATGGATAGGGTTAGATGAGAAGCTGAGAAGATCTTTAATGAAAAGTAGGAATAGAGTAGGAGACAAGACAGAACCCTGTGGAACACCACTATTGTCAGGAAATGAAGATATCAAAATGGAACAATTAGAAAGAAAGCTAGACATATACAAGCAAAGAGGAGGAGGAAACCCAAAGCAGGGGAATTTGGAAAGTAGTAGCGCATGCCATACCTGGTCAAATGCCTTAGATATGGTAAGCACTACCAAACAAGTCTTTCCATGGTCCCTAAGGGCAGAAGACCATAAATCTGTGAGATAGGAAATTATATCACCAGTAGATCAGAATGTCGAAAGCCATACCGATGGTCCAGATAGAACGGAACGGGATTCAAAATGACCTAAAAATGAGAGTAAAGAAGGGTTTCAAAGATCTTAGACAGAATACAAGTGAGAGTTATAGGGTGATAGTTAGAAGGATCAAAGTGGCTACCTTTCTTCGGGATAGGATGGACTGATGCGCATTTTCAGCACTAAGGAAAAGAGAAAATTTGAACAAGAGATGGAGCCAGCTAATAATCACTCTTCCTTAAAGCTCGAGGGGGAATGCCATCAGGGCCTTTCCCTCCCTAACGATCATAGATTTCAGATGGCCATGCACCTGATCAGTTGTAATCACAGGTAAAGACATATGACAACTGAGAGGAGAAGGAGTTGTTTGGGGTTGAATTAGATGAGAATGGGAGACTGAATAGATTAGCCTTTTCTGTTGGAGTGTTAGCAACAGAACCATCAGAGTGAAAAGAGGAGGAAAGGAAGATTATTATATATATATATATATATATATATATATATATATATATATATATATATATATAATGTAATAATTCGCATGAGCATCATTATATGTTCATGAGGTTTCACCCGTAACTTTCACCCTGCAGTAGGTAATAACCTATGCACTGCCAAAGTACTCCTTATGTTATATTATTAGGAGGATAATATTATTTATTGTTCATTTATGATATACTTGTGTGTGTGATTGGTAATAAATCTGTTTCTCTATTTTACAGGCAGTAGTTACTTTGTTATCTAACTTTTAAACAAAGCAGTAGTTAGATTTGTTATATACTTTGTCTGATACAAAACTGATATATTATATAGTCTGTTTCAAAATAATCTCTGGTAATATATTCTCAAGTACGGAACAAGTACGAACATATAGTCTGGTTCAAATTAATCTCTGGTGATATATTCCTCAAGTACGAAACATTCCTGGCTAGGGTAAGTTCTATAGGCTTTATTATTAAATTCAGTTAGTTAATCAATTGTTAGGAATAGATAATCTGATACGATTTATCCTTCAGATTCCAGTGCTCGGATCACATTCCAGTGCTTGGATCACTTTGCAGTGTTCAGATTCCATACCAGTACTTGGATCACTTTCCAGTGCTTGGCTAGTTTCCAGTGCTCGGATCAGAATCCATTCTGTATCCGTTTCCAGCACCAGGATCAGTTTCAGTGCTGTATTCAATCCAGAGTCAGTCCATATATACAGGCTATAGACCATAGATAATCACAATACGCCTTGACGGGGTATTACTATAGAGGAAGCAAACACTGACTCAAACATATTCTGTAATTGGATAGTTGAGCAAGCTGTGAGCAGTTTCCTCTAGATAATCTTGCCAAGTTAAGTTATTACTAAATGAAGTCATAAGTATTATTTAATATACTTAATTGTGCTAGTATTTACTGATTAAATGCACCTTTATTTATATCTGTGCATCTAATCAGTCCTAAAATTATCATCTTATTTTGTAACCTAATTATAATCGAGCAAATCATTATTTCATTATATAATTGTATGCATATATTCACCCATATATTATAAGTGTGAGACACCGTATATATAAAATTATTTATAATTTTATATATATTTACCCCTTTAGTTACCAATCTTGGTTCATTAAAGTTTTGAAATATTCTTGTGTTGATTCATATTCATTAGTCAACATCATAATCTACATCAACATCCCGGTGTCAGTAAATAATCTGGCATTTATACACATTCGGTATATGCCCTGGCAGCCGTGCCGACGGGTATAGCTGGCAGGTTATATAGTTGAATGTGTTGAAGCCAGAATTGTATATTCGTTAATTAAATTTGTATATATTCTTCAGGGTGCATTCTTATTCGTAGATCGTGTCCTGTGTTTTCCTGTAGTTAGTTTATTATATTGCTATATAATTTACTATATCTTTTGGAGTCACGAGAGGTTATTCATTGTTGGTTTGACATACGTACTTGGCACCTCTTCATTTAATTCGTCTGGGCCATAGATAAAGACGAAGAAGTTTAGCAGGGGAATCCTGTAAACCGGACCTGAGTGTCTGCGTTATTCGTTGTTATACAGAATTTCATTGAGTTGTTGGCGGGAGTGTTTGGATGAACTGTAAGTTGGTTGATCTTATCTTAGTATTGGTAGGGTGAGTCATCATCAGTAACCGTACTCTCACCTTAACATAATTGGCGACCTTGCCAGGATTGTCCTGCAGGCGCCTTGTTTTCATATTCGTTGGTTGAAGTTGTCTTGTTGACTCTCGTGACAAATCTTCGTCGAATCATCGGGGTTGAATATTGTTGTGTAGCATTTTTTTTTTCCCTTAAGTATTGTTGTTGTTGGGTTGTCAGGGAAAACCACAGTACACTCTTAATATAGTATATTTACATTATACACAGCACAATGACACACTCTCAAAACCCAGACATGTTAGAATTAGGTTCGATCGCGGATCTTGACTTGTCTGTGTCCTCTGACCGAGAGGGTACACAAGACCCGTCGACGGTAGATGTTCCATATAATCGAACCGCAGTATCGAATCATGCCGATAACGCGTATATTTTAGCGGAATTACAGCGATTACACGCGGCGCTTGGCGATTCTAACCGTCAATTAAGTCAATTGCGGGCCGAACGACGTAGTGAGCCGCAGATTGCTGGCTCACTTAAGGAGGAACAGCGACCTCCAGTAGAGCGGGTTCCTTTTCCATTCGCGAATGCGGGAACATTAGAGTCGTCTCCGGTTCGGGAACAAAAATTTGCGGGAACCAGTCTAACTCGCGAACCGTTAGTTGGCGTGCGGTTCTCTTTGCCGTCGGTGGCAGAGAGTAATAGATATTCAACGGTGACTTCCAGTTTGCGTATTTCCGCCGGTTTCTAGTATGTTGACTTCATCAACATTCCCGACTCCTATTTATTCATCATCCATCATGACATCATCGTTGTCTGAACCTTACAGATCATTGCCTTTTCAAACTCTGCCCCCTAGCTCAGATAGTCGCCTTGATGCAATTGAAGATCAATTATCAATGGTCACACGATCTGTCAATATGCTGACACAGATAGTGGCAAAAGCATATAAGCCAAAGGCAGTACCTCCACGAAAGTTCAACGCGGCTAAAGAACATAATCTCCGAACGTTCTTCAAACAGTTCGAGAGATACTGCCAGGTCATGTATCCAGACCAGCCCGAAGACTGGATAATCGTCCTCGGAAACTTCCTCGAGGGTTCTTACAGTGACCTGTATGATCAAATTATTCGTGAAGAGATGGCTTATACTGCTATTAAAGACGCCTTGCTTCAATGGTGGGACTATGAGGCGGGAGTAAGAAAGGACAAGGCTTCGCAAGAGTTTATGCTTGCCAAACGGAAACCGGGCGAGAGTGTCAATATGTTCGCACTCAGGTTGGAACAGTTAGCAAACCGAGCCTACCCCGGTGTTTCCATGCGTGCCCATGACAATTTGCGACGGGCATTCCTACATAATCTGCCAGCAGTAGTGGAACAACGAATGCATGATTATATACTCAACCATGAGGGTGCAACTGGTCAGAAGATGCAATTTGATCAGATAGTCAGGTTGGCAAATCAGCATTGTAATGAGTTGTCAACCGAACAAATCGTCGAAGAACCTGAGGTAATAACTATTTCCCAGGTCAAAACACAACGACAGAAGAGCGATGCCTGGAGTGAGGCGGTCAGAAGATATTCTGACAGGCCAAGGAACTCTACTATAGCTGTAGTTGAGTCAGCGCCTATCCACACCGCCCAAGCCCGCAAATAATAGTTCAGAATATAGGAATAACCGTGGTAATGGTAATTCAGCGCCAAGAACCACTGGTAGATCATCAAAATCCGATTTCTTCTGCACGTATTGTGGAAAAAATAATCATACTCTCAGCGATTGCTATACTTATAATGATGTCTGCGCATATTGCAAACAGCAGGGGCATTCTGCAAAAGAATGTTCACAGACAAAGTCAAAGCAATCAAATAATCAGTCCTCACAAGCGGCTCGAACACATATAATGAAATGCCCATACTGCTCTGCATTACATCTGGGGAAAGATTGTCCCGGCCGTGGAAGTCCCCGATCTAAAGGTCGTGAAAGTCCATTGCCTCAACGAAATAATCAGCGGGGTGTAGTTAATAACACACGGAGTACACGTGACGACTCTCATTCAGAAGGAGCTAGTGGCGGAGCACAAGCTTTAAACTGAGTGACTCCGTAGCCATGGGTCAGGCTGCGGAGGTTAGTGATGGTAGCTCCAGTTCAAATGTATTGACCCAAAAACCAAGTGAGACTCCCGAAAATATTCAGATCCTATTTAATCGGGCTGACAGTCAACCCTTATATGTGGATGTCATCCTTGAGGGATATTCGGGCAGACCTTACGATTGCCTAGTTGATAATGGGGCATGTGTAAGCCTAATTAAATCTTCGGTAGTGGATGAGCTCATCGGTGTTCACAAACATGCTTCAACTATTCTGAAGTTCTAATTTTTTCCACAATACGTGCAGAAGAAATCGGATTTTGATAATCTACCAGTGGTTCTTGGCGCTGAATTACCATTACCACGGTTTTACATATTCTGAACATTATTTGCGGGCTTGGGCGGTGTGGTAGGCGCTGACTCAACTACAGCTCTAGTAGAGTTCCTTGGCCTGTCAGAATATCTTCTGACCGCCTCACTCCAGGCATCGCTCTTCTGTCGTTGTGTTTTGACCTAAAAGATTACCTCAGGTTCCATTTGTTCGTTGACATCTCATTACAATGTTTTGCCAACCCGACTATCTTATCAAATTGCATCTTCTGACCAGTTGCACCCTCATGGTTGAGTATATAATCATGCATTCGTTGTTCCACTACTGCCAGATTATGTATGAATGCCCGTCGCAAATTGTCATAGGCACGCATGGAAACACCGGGGTAGGCTCGGTTTGCTAACTGTTCCAACCTGAGTGCGAACATATTGACACTATCGCCCGGTTTCCGTTTGAAGATAAACTCTTGCCTTGTCCTTTACGCCTCATAATCCCACCATTGAAGCAATGCGTCTTTAATAGCAGTATTAGCCATTTCCTCACGAATAATTTGGTCGTACAAGTCACTGTAGGTACCCTGGAAGAAATTTCCGAGGACTATTATCCAGTCTTCGGGTTGGTCTGGATACGTGACCTGGCAGTATCTCTCGAACAGTTTAAAGAACTTTCGTAGATTATGTTCTTTAGCAGCGTTGAACTTTCGTGGAGGTACTGCTTTTAGCTTACATGCCTTGGCCACTATCTGTGTTAGCATATTGACAGATCGCGTGACCATGATTAATTGATTTTCAATTGCATCAAGGCGACTATCTGAGCTCGGATGCAAAGTTTGAAAAGGTAACGTTCTGGAAGGTTCAGATAACGAAGATAGTCTCTAGTACATAAGAGTCGGGGATGTTGATGAAGTCAACATACTAGAAACCGTCGGAATGCGCCAGCCTGACGTTACCGCCGAATATCTATTACTCTCCGCCACGGACGACAAAGAGAACCGCACCCCAGTGAACGGTCCGCGAGTTAACCCGGTTCCCGCGAATTTTTGCTTCCGAACCGGCGACGACTCTACTGTCCCCGCATACGCGAACGGAAAACGAACCCGCCCTACTGGAGGTCGATCTTCCTCCTTAAGCGATTTACTAATCTGTGTCTCACTACTTCGTTCGTCAGTTGATTTAACTGACGATTGGAATCACCGAGTGCCGCGTGTAACCACGGTAATTCGACTAGAATGTACGCGCTATCGGAATGACTTGATACCGCGAGACGATCATATGGTACTTCTGCCGTCGGGATCTTGTGTACCCACTTGGTCAGAGGACACAGACAAGTCAAGATCCGCGATCGAACCTAACTCTAACATATTCTGGTTTTGAGAGTGTGTCATTGTGCAGTGTATATGTAAATGCACTGTGGTTCTCTCATATTATCAACAACAAAACAACCAACAATGCGTAAGAGAAAAAAAAATCTCAACAAAATTTCAACCCCGATGATTCGACGAAGATTTGTCACGAGAGTCAACAAGACAACTTCAACCAACGAATATTAAAACAAGGCGCCTGCAGGACAATCCTGGCAAGTCGCCATTATGTTAAGGTGAGATACGGTTACCGATGATGACTCACCCTACCAATACTAAGATAAGATCAACAACTTACAGTTCATCCAAACCTCCCGCCAACAACTCAATGAAATTCTGTATAACAACGATAACGCAGACACTCAAGTCCGGTTTACAGGATTCCCCTGCTAAACTTCTTCGTCTTTATCTATGGCCCAGACGAATTAAATGAAGAGGTGCCAAGTTCGTATGTCAAACCAACAATGAATAACCTCTCGTGACTCCAAAAGATATAGTGAATTATATAGCAATATAATAAACTACTACAGGAAAACACAGGACACGATCTACGAATAAGAATGCACCCTGAAGAATATATACAAATTTAATTAACGAATATACAATTCTGGCTTCAACACATTAACTATATAACCTGCCAGCTATACCCGTCGGCACGGCTGTCAGGGCATACACCAAATGTGTGTGTAAGTACCAGATTATTTACTGACACCGGGATGTTGATGTAGATTATGATGTTGACTAATGAATATGAATCAACACAAGAATATTTCAAAACTTTAACGAACCAAGATTGGTAATTAAAGGGGTGAATATATATAAAATTATAAATAATTTTATATATACGGTGTCTCACACTTATAATATATGGGTGAATATATGCATACAATTATATAATGAAATAATGATTTGCTCGATTATAATTAGGTTACAAAATTAAGATAATAATTTTAGGACTGATTAGATGCACGGATATAAATAAAGGTGCATTTAATCAGTAAATAGCACAATTGAATATAAGAATGCTTTGACTCATTTTAATAACTTAACTTGAGATCATCTAGAGGAAACTGCTCACAGCTTTCTAACTATCCAATTACAGAATATGTTTGAGTCAGTGTTTGCTTCCTCTATAGTAATACCCCGTCAAGGCGTATTGTGATTATCTATGGTCTATAGCCTGTATATATGGACTGACTCTGGATTGAATACAGCACTGAAACTGATCCTGGTGCTGGAAACGGATACAGAATGGATTCTGATCCGAGCACTGGAAACTAGCCAAGCACTGGAAAGTTATCCAAGAGGTATGGAATCCTGCAAAGCAAGCACTGGAAGTGATCCGAGCCTGGAATCTGAAGGATAAATCGTATCAGATTATCTATTCTAACGATTGATTAACTAACATAATAAAGCCTATAGAACTTACCCTAGCCAGGATGTTTCGTACTTGAGATATATCACCAGAGATTAATTTGAACAGACTATATGTTCGTACTTGTTCCGTACTTGAGAATATATTACCAGAGATTATTTTTAAACAGACTATATAATTTCAGTTTTGTATCAGACAAAGATATAACAATCTAACTACTGCTTGTAAAAGAGATAACAAGATTTATAACCAATCACACACACAAGTATATCTAAATGAACAATAAATAATATTATCCTCCAATAATATACATAGGAGTACCTTGGCAATGCACAAGTTATTACCTATGCGGATGAAGGTTACGGGTGAACCTCATGAACTATATGATGCTTCGGCAATTATTATTATATATATATATATATATATATATATATATATATATATTATATATATATATATCCTTTCCTCCTCTTATTCACTCTGATGGTTCTGTTGCTAACACTCCAACAGAAAAGGCTAATCTATTCAGTCTCCCATTCTCATCTAATTCAACCCCAAACAACTCCTTCTCCTCTCAGTTGTCATATGTCTTTACCTGTGATTACAACTGATCAGGTGCATGGCCATCTGAAATCTATGATCGTTAGGGAGGGAAAGGCCCTGATGGCATTCCCCCTCGAGCTTTAAGGAAGAGTGATTATTAGCTGGCTCCATCTCTTGTTCAAATTTTCTCTTTTCCTTAGTGCTGAAAATGCGCATCAGTCCATCCTATCCCGAAGAAAGGTAGCCACTTTGATCCTTCTAACTATCACCCTATAACTCTCACTTGTATTCTGTCTAAGATCTTTGAAACCCTTCTTTACTCTCATTTTTAGGTCATTTTGAATCCCGTTCCGTTCTTTCTGGACCATCGGTATGGCTTTCGACATTCTGATCTACTGGTGATATAATTTCCTATCTCACAGATTTATGGTCTTCTGCCCTTAGGGACCATGGAAAGACTTGTTTGGTAGTGCTTACCATATCTAAGGCATTTGACCAGGTATGGCATGCGCTACTACTTTCCAAATTCCCCTGCTTTGGGTTTCCTCCTCCTCTTTGCTTGTATATGTCTAGCTTTCTTTCTAATTGTTCCATTTTGATATCTTCATTTCCTGACAATAGTGGTGTTCCACAGGGTTCTGTCTTGTCTCCTACTCTATTCCTACTTTTCATTAAAGATCTTCTCAGCTTCTCATCTAACCCTATCCATTCATATGCTTATGACTCGACCCTCCACTCTTCTACTCATTTCAAATCTGCTAACTCTTTTGCATCTAGAGTCGTCTCTCATCTTCATCTTTCAGATCTGGATAGAATTTTCCAGAGACGTTATCTCAACCTGGTGAAATTCAGCTATTTAAAAACTCAACTTCTTGAAATCTCCCTCTCAAAGACATCTCCTAACTTTTCTATTTCTTTCAATGGTTCTCCGTCTCCTGTTGAAATTATAAACAACCTTGGCCTTTACATAAGCCAAAACCTCACATTACAATGGTTGCTAGAGTGGCCTCAAAGAAGCTGGGAGTTCTCATTAGGATGTGAATTTTTTATTTCTTCACAGTTACTCTGATTATACAAGTGCCCCATGCAACTAAAGTTTATTTTAAATTAACCTATATACTTATTTGCCCTGTATACCGTATAATGTATATACTGCATACTTTTTTAAAAGAAACCTAACACCTTTTTGACAGATAACCAGTTTCATAGACTTGAACATCATATTAGAAAGCAGTAAGGTAATTTTAAAAATTTAAAATTAATTTATCAACCTAAAGTTGTGATGATAATAATAGAAACTGAAATATTGACATCATTTATATAGTCTTTATTCTTTATAATAAATAGTGATGAGTAGTGAGGTGAAGATATAGAAATAACAGCAAAGAAAATCATGTTCCTTATAAAAAGGTAAAACATTGAAAGTTGCTTTAAATAATTCAGAGAAAGGTGAAATTCTTCAAATTCAAACTGTAAATTTATGAGTAAAAAAAATATATATAGACCCAAATTAATTTGAGTCATAAATACAGTCTTTCATCCTAGCTGATATTTTATTAAGATGTAGTCTAATTTATCAAGAAAAATATATAAATTTCATTATAAATAAATAGTTTGTAAATTATATATATTTTGTTAAAAACTTTGTATGAATAGTTTGTCCTAAATAAGATTTCATTACAGGATTAGTAAACTAAGTAAGCAACCCAATGCTTCAATTCTAAATTATCAATTTCTTAGTGGTATGAAATTGTCTCTGCCAGTTTGAGTCACTATCCTTCATAATGGTGATATATAGGAAAGTAGGATGTATTAGGTGCATTTTGGTTGAACAAATAAAATTTAACATTCATATAACCCAGATTGTTCAAGTATAAATATGTTTCTGATTTTATGACAGCCAGGTATTGAATAAAATTAATGTACTTTCCAGGAAACAGAGTATTCAAGCCTTATATTTTGATAGTCTTTTGAGGTAATAAGTTTTTGTTAAATTCTTTTATACCAGTAATTAAATTATGTGAAAGGACATTTTTATTTAGTTTTCTAAATTTAATAAATGTATATTGTTAGGGTAGCTATAGTTTATCTATGTATGGAGGATGGCTTGAATCTGCAAATAATTATAAAGATTTGGGTGTGATTATCAGTAGTGGTTTGAAAGTATCATAAGTTTTTAAAAGCTAGGAAAAGGATTAACAAAATGCTAGAAATAATAAACTGCAATGTTAATTACAAAAGTAAAAGAGGTGATCAATAAGCTCTATATCAGTTATGTTAGATTACTAATTAAGTACTGTGAACAGGTTCAGGCATCTTATTTAAGAAAAGACATTAATATGATGGAGGCAGTGCAGCACAGAGCAACAAGAATGATTTTTTATTTTAAAAAAAAAATGAGTTATAAGGATAGGTTAAAAGAACAGGAGATGTTTTCTGTGGATAGAAGATTTCTTAGAAAGGATATGATTCAGAGTTTCGAAATGTTGTCATATGTTGATGATGTAGATGTAAGTTGATTTCATTGGAAAACAGTAGGCTCACCAGAGGTCATTACAAAAAGATAAAGAGAAGAAAGAATGTGGCTACTTTTTGGAATGGTTTACCATAAGGTATTGTTGATAGTAACTCTCTTTTCCACATTTAAGAAAAGGTTGGATCAATATATGAATGATATGAATAGTTTGATTCCCTATGCGTTTTGGTGAGTGTTTATGACAATCCTTTGTGGTATCTGGGATTTTGCATCGGCAAAGTTGAATCTGGAACAAGCCATTCATAGTGAGAGACAACTTTTGTATTTTTTTTTTTTTTTTTTTTACTGGGACAGTCTTGATAGGCCCTTGTGGCTTCTAACTGTCCCTATTTTTTTTTTTTTTTTACTTATGTTCTTGGTTACCTTTCTAATTAATTTATGCACAAGTTTTAAGGTGTAGGTCTAGAAAAACTGACATTATTGAAAATGACTTTTTTTGGATATTGAAAGTTTGAAATCACTTCAAATCCTGCTGCCATGTTTTCTCGTTCATCTCTTTTAAATGAAGCGGCAGTCACCAAATCTAAAAATGCTTATAAAATAAGCATTTCACAATTCATTCACTTAGACTGACAGCCCTCAAATAAACTACATCAGTGATGGTGAAAAACAGACTGTTGGTGATTAACCCCTCATATAACATTGAAAGAAATAATTTTGAACAATGAAGAATTCATTTTCCTACTCTAAGCTAAGTGAATTCAATGTTCGGACTTAAATGGTTCCCATGAATAATCTAAAGATAAACACAGCTACTACAAAGCTATTTATGTTAAAAGCTTACAACTTTCAATTCTCAATGAAATAGACAACTTTGGCTGATCATATAGAAAGTTTTTAAGATAAAAACAAAATTAATAACTATCAGATTTACCTACATTATTATGATATGTACTTTTTTTTTTATCAGCCTAAGAATATTTATATTTTCAAAATTTTAACTAATTATTCCTCAATTTCATCCTGTATTATTATGTTTTATAATTATAATTTTAATTATTTTATTCCACAATGTTACATTCCTTACTGACCTATTTTTCCTTGTATTGTAAGAATAAAATACAATATATCCTATTTCCATAATATATATTCTATGTTTGCAGATTTCTAAGTTTAAAAAAAATCAGATATTAACCTAATTTTTATAATTACTGTAAATCCATATACAGTAGTTTCTAATTATCAAGGGAGTCTCCTTTTTAATGTAATCTCTATCAAGCATAGCCCACTCATTTTTAAAAATAACAACTACTTAATGTCCAAATATAATCTGATATAACCTTAATTAATAAAAATATGCTACATTAGAAGATTTGCCGTCTTTAACATTAATATCAAGGGTCTATTGCATGGGGTAGGCTTATATTCTTCTTAACCGTCTTGAAAAGTAAACGAGTAGTTTGAGGACATATATGAAGTAACACACTTTTCAAAACTATTAATTTCAACAATTATAAACCTAATAGCATTAAGGAATTGATATGGAAATATTTGAAATATAATCACACGATTGTAAACCATTTGTGAAACAGAAGTAAGGTAAGGTGTCAAGAGCGAAATTATTTAAAAAAGAATCATCAATTCAAACAGGTTACATTAATTAAAATGATTTTGTAACTGCTTACATAACATATATTCCCTAATCTGTTTAACAAACAACTCATAATTATCAGGCTATGCAACAAAAATTCACTTGGAATCTCCAAAATCCAATACGTAAGTGAAAGCAGAAAATATCTCTTAAAGAGAAACTATACTATGGAGAAACCGTCTATTCGTTTAAAAAGTCATAAGAAAACGCAGGTGAGTATGTGCGTAAATTTCGTGTAAACCTGAACAGGTTCACAAATTTTCACACATGAATATGACACAATACGAACACACTCTCGGGAGAAGAAAACGAAATAATAATAATAATAATAATAAT
>SEYY01016721.1:0-16113 GCA_009176605.1 Armadillidium nasatum
TAGACTCCACCTTTTGAGAAGAGCTGCATGTGTGAAACCACCCCAGATGTGAGAGACGTACTCCATAGAAAGATGAACAACAATTAAAGTTATTTTATAGCAAAATTGTTTTAGCCTTTTTTCGATGTGACATCTTTAACATGTTACTTCAGGCATACTTCAGGCATTTAACTTAAAACTTTTTTTCAGCAGCTTTAATGAAAACCTCATTGTTTTTAAAAGTATTTAAAAATTTAAGATTTTTTATATTTGCTCATAAAGTATACACATAAAACTATGTTCAGTTATTCGAATAAGATAAGACTTATTCTCAAAAAATAGTCAACTACTAAAGGTACAAATAATTTAATTTAGTTTCACACAATTCTAAATAGTTTTAGTCAAACTTATCCAAATTACTCAAACACATACTTGGAGAACTCTTTAATCACTATTTTGTTTTTGTTTATGGCCTCTTGGCTATTTGGGGAATACAATTTTAAAACATCTATGTAGAACAGATGGGATATATATTAGCCAGTTTTTCATTACTTGGATTGATTTTATACCCATTCTGTGGTTTATTATTTTACTTAAGGGATTGGTGGCTAAAATGAAAAGCAGTGGTGATAAGGAGTCTCCTTGAATGATCCCTCTTTTTATTTTGATATTCACTCCAATCAGTTGATTCCTTTTTTATGAAGACTATTACCTTCTTGTTTATTTTATAAATTATTAAAACTTCTAAAATCCAGCTGTTGAAAACACTATCATATATATACTTTCATTTAGTCTATCCAAGTCATGCTTAAATGTTTTTTTTTTTCCAATTTTTGATAATAATTTTTTTAAAAAGTATCTGATAATTTATTATGATGCTGTGTATTATGCATCCTTTTTTGTTCTTTGTTAATTATATTATTATTTTCTATATGTTTATATATTCTGGAGACTGCGAATCTTGTTAGAGTTTTGTACATGGTAGGTAACATGTAATAGGTCTAACCTTTGATGGATTTTTAGTTTCTTCAGGTTTTGGTATCAGATTAGTGTCTCCAGTTGTTAACCATTCTGGCATGGCTTCTCTTCCCTTCCATTAATTTTATGAAACACTTTGTATGGGATGTGAAATAAGCACTGTTACTTTCTTCATCCATATATATTCTGGACTTAATCAAGTTCAGGTGCTTTCTAATTATTAAATTTCATGAGGACTTCCTTTCTTCTTTTTGACTTATTTCTGCAAATATGACTGCTGCTGTTATTTATTTGTGGATTATTATTATTTTTCTTTACAATCTGCTTCATCATTGTACTGACTATGGCCAGGTCATTCTAAGCTTAAACGTTTTAATATTGATCAAAACAAAGAAGTGCCAGTCCTCTCATAGAATATATATATTATATATATATATATATATATAATATATATATATATATATATATATATATATATATATATATATATATATATATAATATATATGGGTTTATTTGTTTTTATTATTATTATTATTTAATTGTTTGACCCTGATATTTAGACATACAACATGCAATTTATTTAATAAGCTGAATTCCATGGTAAATAAAAATATGGCAACTAATCAGCATGTGCAAAAGCCAAATCAATAATTTCAAAAGTGGATGGTCAAATATACTACCCATGAAGTGTAAGTGATTCAAAATGAACCTAAGTACTAAATTATATATATATATATATATATATATATATATATATATATATATATATATATATATATATATTATATATATATATATATATATATATATATATATATATATATATATATATATATATACTATATACTATATGTCTATCACAATCTGTAGAATGGTCAAAATTTCAAAATGAGGAATTTGGTTTGCCCTTCGATTATAGTTGTTCCTTTTGAGGTAAAAAAAGAACTTCTGAGGAAGTTCTTTTTTTTTCCTCAGAAGTTCTTTTTTTACCTCAAAAGGAATACTTACTGACGAAAAGGCTTCAAGAGATTTTAAAGGACACTGAATTAAGCCCTTCCCTTAAATTTTGTATAGCTTGTCATTACTGTTTGTCTGATGTTATTCCTGTTTTATGGGAGCAATTACCAGAAGACAAGAGACCCAAATTAAAATTAAGGTATTTGAAAATGTTTTTTGTATCGATGGGCGGAATAAGATGGCCGATTTATGGTCTTATATTTTGTTGGGGGAACTCGAAATTATAATGAATTAAAACGGATGACAGTTTTTCATTATACAAATTTAAGAAGACTTTCGACAATGAGTCATATAAAAACTGCAGTGATGTGGCATTCAAAAAGTGCTTTGAAGAGCTGAATGAGTCTGAAAAAGAGGAGGCTATGATTTTTGCTGTAGATAAGTTGAAAAATTTCCTACGTAATATGAGTACTTTTGGAAGAAACAAAAGTGATACTCCTTCTCATTTGTTTCCTCTTCAGTTATTTTTACCATTTCAGAAATATCTTGAAATTTTTGCTTCGCCATTTAGATGAGAAGCAGTTAATGGTGTTCTTCCAGCCAGTTTTGTTGCATTATGTATTGTTTCATCTATTAAGTTGGCCTTATCAACACATGTTTATGAATGTATAGTGAGTCAATTTTGGGAAGTGTTACCGAAAACTGGATTTTGTTTACTTCTCAACAGGATAGTGAGTTTAATAAAAAATAAATCGTCTTCTAAATTATGTGATTATCATAACATTTTTAGAGATTTTTGGATTCAAAGTTCTCCATCTTTAAAAAGGATTTGCTTCCGCTTGGAAGTAATAAATAAAAAAGATATGCTTGATGTGTTAACTGTACTAGAGAGAAGATATTATTCTTTTCGGCTATACTTTGATTTTAAACATTTAGATTTCTCGTACTTTTTGATTCTCCATTTACCATTGAAGATGAAAATATTATAGGACTGATTTTTTCAAGTGCAACCTTGAAAGAGAAATCAGATATTGTAAGGTTACAAGGGAATAGGATAGAACAACAAACCTATGAATATGAACAGAGTCTTTGCTTCGAGAATAGTTTTAATTCTATGTGGGTACATAATCTTTGCTTCGAGAAAGGAATCTTAAAATCTATGGATAGGAATAGAGTACTTAACCATAGTGACTGAAAATATAAACAAAATAATAATTTTGAAATAATATAGCTAAATGATAGAAATTTGATAATCAGTAATGTCTGTGAAGTTAGAAAAATTTGTCCTTAAAAAAAAACTTTTGTTAACTTAACAGAAATTACTTTAGCCGATTGAATAACAACAGAGGGGCCTTAAAAATCCTAAAACGATACATAAGACCAGACTTTGATCAATATATATGTTACTATGTTTTGAGCTGCTGTTTTTTTGGGGAAAGGGGAGGGGGTAGACACCAAAATGGTTTTTAGTTCATTAGTATAGTTTTCTGTGCCCTTTCCAATGACATTCATTACAAGTCAGTATTTAACTGTGATTAAGGTTCATTCCAAGCTTCAAACATTGACCAATTTTGGGTTTTTCCAAAAACCTGTCATTGCATTTGGCCTTTTATCACAAAAATGGATAGTAATAGAAACTTGTGCTTTTATGCTAATAATAATAAATATATATATATATATATATATATATATATATATATATATATATATATATATATATATATATATATATATATATATATATATATATATATATATATATATATATATATATATATATATATATATAGCAAACTTTGATAACTAGAGTTTGTAGTTTGAAGGTTTTTAGGCATTGAAGTTTGGTCTTTCAACTTTGATTTTGCATATTTTTCAGATTTAAACAAAAAAAAAATGTAATGAAACTGTACTTTTTAGAGTCAAATAGACCTCATTTTTGAATTGTACAAATAAAAATATTTGATAGAAACCATTTTTAAGCTTATGCAACCATATCCAGCTGCACCAGAGGGACCTCAACATGGTACTTGTAAAATTGAGAGTGATAGTCTCAAGTAGGGACCATTTCAGCCAAAGTATGGGTCCTACAGAGCTAAAATTTGGTGTGATTCCATTAAATCCCAGGCCATCATCTAGGCCAAATTTAATTGAAATCAGAAAAGGTGAGGTTGGAACGACCCATATATATATATATATATATATATATATATATAATATATATATATATATATATATATATATATATATATATATATATATATATATATATATATATATATATATATATATAATATATATATTTTTTTTTTTTTTTTTTTTATTTATTTATTTATTTTTTAATTTTTTGGTATGTCTCTTCTGGTTAGCTAAGGCCTACCAATTTTGATCAGAGTTGGGGCTATACTGAAACTCGATTGTTAAATATTGACATGTTCTGATACACTGTGCTTGAAATTATGCAAGTCAAAGGAAGTTGGTAAACAGATGAAGGGAGTGTGTTCCAGACTTTATCAGTTTTCATGTAGACATTATGATGGTGTATTGCAATCTTTTCTTAATTACTGGCGACTTTTCAAGAGTAACCATAGACTTACTGAGGTACTCTAAGCTAATATCCAAGTTTACATAATCTTCGTCTTACTCACCTGCTATTTCACTTTTTGTTCTTGATTTGACTTCTGTGTTTAATTTTGTTTTACGTATTCATTCATTTCATAGAACTATCATAAAATTTTTATTCAAATTGTTCTGAGTTATATTTTAGTGGCATTCAAAATAAACCTGTAGGTAAATAAATAAATAAGAGAGAGAGGGAGAGAATTGAAGTAAATAGGAAATGAGAGAGAGAGAGAGAGAGACTTTGATCAACATTCAAGTAACCTTTTGTAGGATCCAGCTCAATTTTGTGTATCTGGAAAAATTAGTTATATATAATGCTGATTCATTGGTATGTTTTATACGAGATAAATGAGATGTATAATAGATAAAATTTGTTTCACTAGATAAGATGATAATATAATTTATTGATTGTTTATCAGAAAGAGGAAAACTTCCTGAAATCAGATATTTAAAGTTGCCAAAATAGTTTTTCATTGTCATGAAGCATGATCAATAATTTGCTCTTTGAAAAGTTTTTAATAATCCATCTCTTAAGTCTTGTCATAAATTCTCTCGAGACATCTTCCATATTTCATGGCCTTCTAATTCTCTCTATAATAAGATCACGTCTAAATTCCTTACCAATATTCTTTTCAACACTGATATCTGAATATTTTTTATTAATAGTTTTGCAATGCAATCAGAATTTGTCTCCTAAAGTAATGCCATCTCCTTCCTATGAACTATAATATTGTTGACTTCAGTTTGATGTTTTAATTGTACGTCAAATTTAATTGCCTTCTTTCTTTATTTCAGATCTTTTCTGACAATGAAGAAAATTCTGCTGTTGCAAAAGATGTTAAAAGAGAAAAGTTGGATGAAAGAGTATCAATAAAATCAGAGTTGAAAGAATCAGGAAAGGAATCCATGTTAGGCGAAGAACTGGTTAACCACAGTGTCATAAAATCCGAAAATCTGACAGTGATTGGAAATAAATTTTGTACTCAGCAGTTTAAGGTATGTTGACAAAAAGCAAGGAAACCATAATTCTTTGGCTGTTTTTGTTTTATTTTTTTTATTTTATTTTTTTTAAAAGAATTGAAAAATATACCTGATATATATATATATATATATATATATATATATATATATATATATATATATATATATATATATATATATATATATATATATATATATATATATATATATATATATATATATATATATGGTGAGTGAAGAGGAACTCACCCCAAAAGGTGTGATCAGATTGCAATTTTTTTTTTTAGTGGTGGAATTTGGACTACATTTTAAATTATTTCCATATCAGTAAATTTGTGTTTAATTACTAGATATGATTATTTGTTTTTGTTTTAAAGTAATTTGTGAATGTTTTAAAATAAAATGTTTTAAACTTATCAATTACTTTATTGCATATTACTTCAATATGGCGCTATACCCAAATCGTCGACAGGAAAAGTAGTCGACAGGTCAAAGGGCCGACACTTTTGAAAAAAATGTGTCGATCACTTTTTTTTCAATTTCAACGTGTCGACTTTTGGACACATGTGAAAAAAAATGTGTCGGCTGTTTGACCAACATCGTATTTTTTTTTATTTCGATACAATCGATACGTAAGCCTATTTTTAAAATTTATAATAATAATTATGAATAGATTTTTTTTATTTTTGATATATTATTTTAGTAGATGCATGGCACACGATCATTTGTCTACGGGGGGCTCTGCCCCCCGTACCCCCCGACCCGTGAGTGATGATGATATATATCTTTCGATTAATCGATATCGATTTATAGTGTCGACGATTTGGACAAGTTAAAAAAAAAGGTGTCGACCCTTTGACCTTACCAAAAAAAGTTGTCAACGTTTTGGACAAGTGAGAAAATTTTGTTAATGTTTTTTTCAAAAGTGTCGGCCCTTTGACCTGTCGATTACTTTTCCTGTCGACGATTTGGGGTAATCCCGTTCAATATAATTGAATATACAAAAATTGAGAATTTTTAATTAACATAATTATTGCGAGAGTTTTAGCAGACATTAATTATTACCTTATCTGTTTGGTTTGCAAGAGGAAAGGGAGAAGTCCTTGGAAGTTGTTCTTGGGAATTATTATTCATAAGCCTCTTTAGACCTCTCTTGAATCGCCAATATCGTAGAGGTAAAACTCTATGCTTTTGTGCGATAGGGCCTGGTTTCGCTTCCCCTATACAAACTTTAATTTATTAATATATATATATATATATATATATATATATATATATATATATATATATATATATATATATATATATATATATATATATATATATATATATATATATATATATATATATATATATATAACTTTAAAAAAAATTTAAATCAAAGGAAAAATATAACATATATTTTGCTAATTAATAACCAATTATAAATAATAAATGGTAATAATAGTCTTGTTATTTTCCATATTGTGATATACCTATATTTATTTGCCCCTTTTTTTAAGCAAAGAAACCAATAACGAAATCTCGAGTGGATTTTTGGTCTTTTGGCTTTTTGTGCCAACTTTGTTCAAATCTGTTTTAGCTCTTTATAAACAATATTTAACTAAATGTGACATTACTTTTATTTATTATCATTATTATTATTTTTCCAATTTTATATATAGAAATTTAGGAGTCAGAAGAATGTTTCTTTATTGTTGAAGAAAATAAATGAGATTCAGATCAAGAGAAATTGTGAAGTCAAAGTTCCCTTTGCCTCTTCTCAAGAAGTTGAGTCACAAGGAATTAATTAAAGGTAAGATTTTATTTAAATTATTATTATTATGTAATTTTTGATTTTGCTTTATGTTAAATTTAACTGTAAAATCTTTAAAAATTATTTAGCCAGTACCTCCGACCATTCTCTTTTATTCCTTACAAGGATGCCATTTTCATATAATTCTTAAGTCTTTTGTTAGAATTAGGAAAGCATTATTTTTCTGGTTCATCTTCTTCCCACTCATTTTAAGCTCTCCAAAAAGTGATAACTCCAAGCTAGTTCCTACCTCTTTCTTTTATCATATTTATTTTTAAAGACTCCACAGCTGTATTCCCTTCTGATAAAGCTGAACACTAATTCCATTTAGAGCGATTCCTCTTCCCACGTCTCCCCCTCTCCATTAACGAGGAGGGGGATCTTTGTTGAAGTGTTTCTCTGTAGGAATCGAACCCAGTCACTTCCATAGGAATCGGATTCATTAAGTTTATGCTATGCAAGTAATTTGTTCTCTCTCTAAACTTAATACTAAGAAGGTTCATTGTCCTTTTAAAGGATTTCTTCTCTAATTCTCAAAACTTTGCTCTACCAATTTATGCCATAACTTATATTGTTCTTTAACTGAAAGCTTTAGATAGAGTTTGGATCCACGATTTATATACCAAATTTTCCCTTGTATTTCCCGTGTGGTTACTTTCTTTTCTTTGGATCCATTTCTCTGATTTCCACTTTATTTTTCCTATGGTAACATTTGTAGACTGCTACCACTTATCTTTTAATTTGGCACTTTTGATGTTCTTCCAAGTTTAATTATTTACCCTATTATTATATATTTTTTTTATTTGACTTTATTTTTTATATATAACCTCCTGTGGTATATGGCCAGAGACCCACATAGTTTTAACCAAAATGGGGGAAAAGCTAATTTTATGAATCAATATATAATATGTTTGAAAGTGTATACAGCATGGCCATAAAGACACTTTAAAGGTCTGTTGGGATGGATGATTTTTTTTTTTCAAATAAAAAACTAATGAACCATAAGTAATTACCCCATTTTAGCATTTGATTCAATAAAAAATAAAAAAATAGGATGGTGAGAAAATTTTGTTAAATAAATATTGACTGGCTTTGGTTTTGCAACTCTATATATATATTTTTAATTCGAAAATTTATTAAGTTTTTTACATTACTACAAAATTGAAATAAAGTTTTTACAAAAAAAAAAAAAAAAAAAAAAAAAAAAAATAAAAAAATATATATATATATATATATATATATATATATATATATATATATATATATATATATATATATATATATATATATATATATATATATATATATATATATATATATATATATATATATATATATATATATATATATATATATATATATATATATATATATATATATATAATAAAGATTCTTCAGGAAATAATTATTTTGAATATATATTAAAAAGAAATAATTTAAATGAGATTAAATTTTTGCTTTTATTTTTTTTTTCTATTTGTTAAAAAAAAAAAAAAAATGTAGAATTCACTTAAATTTTAAAATTATCATTTGAAATATTAGAAATTTTGTATTTTTTTTTTTTTTTTTTTTTACAGAGTCTCGTTGGTGGTGATAGTCAAGTAGGAAAAAGGTCCAGAATGAAAAGTACTTCAAGAAACAGACCTCAAACGTCAAAAACATGCTTTAATCAGTTACAGATTTTGTAATTTAAGTTTGAGTAACAAAGAGGAATTAGAAAGTCATTTTAAATACGCACAACAAAAGAAAATTTAAATACGTCCATTGCAATTATGAAGGTTACCAAAAGTCATACTTCAAAATACATTTGCTTAATCACTCAAATATAAAGTTATATGTTCCCGCTGTAGCTACGGTAGTAATGATAAAGGAAGTTTAAAAAAACATGCGCTTACGCATGGAAATAATGATATTTAAATGATCTGAGTACACGTATAAACATAAAGGAAACTTAAAGACACACATGCTTCTGCATGCAAATGTGAAATGATTTAAATCTTCCAAGTGTTGCTATTACTGTAATCAGAAGGGGAAATTTAAAAAGACACATGCTTAAACAATGAAATGTTTTAATTCTTCACAATTACAATTTCCCAACAGACGCTCATGTTACAAATAATAAACCAGATATAGTCATCCACAATAAACAAGAAACTAGTTATATAATAGTAGAGGTTGGTGTCCCTTGGAATGGGGGTGTCTCGGCATATGAAAGAGAGAAAGAACTGAAATATGAATTACGCAGAATCTGGAACATAGACAGAATTGAGGTAGTCCCAGTTATCGTGGGAATATTTAAAAGCAAGTCTGATAAAACAAACAGAAAAGCTACCTATACAGGTTTCTACATTGGAACTGAGTATGGCTGTTATAAAAAAAAGTACAAGAATATTAAGAACGGTATTGGGATACTGGTAAAAGACACCAAAGGATAGAAAATGTGGGGTCATTCTAATCCCGATCCATGGGGATCCCGAATGACCCCATAAAACCCTAAAAAAGGAGTAAATAAAAAAAAGTAAAATTATTTAAATATTCTGAGTGTAACTATAGATGCAATCTGAAAGGAAATTTAAAGTCCACTTGTTAATTCACGCAAATATAAAGTTATTTAAATGTTGTGACTGCTCTTATGAATGTAATTGGAAAGGCCACTTAAAAAGATTCATACATAAGCATGGAAATTGTAACAACAAAATCATTGAACAGTAAAAAGAGGCAAAGTAGTAGGGGTATTTCTGTAGCTATAGAAATGATTAATGGTTATCGTGAACTTTTGATGGATGAATGAAAATTGAAGGTCTATAAACTCTTTAGTGGATTTTACCAGTATCCCAATACCGTTCTTAATATTCTTGTACTTTTTTTTATAACAGCCATACTCAGTTCCAATGTAGAAACCTGTATAGGTAGCTTTTCTGTATGTTTTATCAGACTTGCTTTTAAATATTCCCACGATAACTGGGACTATCCACTATGTTTATATTATCTCTTGATGCTACCGAAGTTGGTGGTTAATTAATGAAAAAACAAAAGGATTTTAATATAGTAAGGCCACAGTAAAAGTGTTCTGATTAAATTTCATTCTGCCGATTTTTTTTCCTTAAATTCTGTGATGTTCAACGTTTGGCCATTCTCAGTGGGATTTGAAAGTATTCTTTTAAATGAATGCAAATTAAGAATTGACAAGTAAAATTAAAGTAGTTTGAACTGCAAACCTGTTAGGACTTCATTCATTCATTTGCCTGTCGTGAGGTTTACTTTTGTAAATTTTAAGCTTTAAGGGATATATAAAATTACTCAAATTAAATAAAAAAAAAAGTATTCATTTTAAAAAGTTTTTGCAAATACATCTACTTTTTTAAAAACTGAAGATACTTTTAGGGTAAGTAGCATGTCCTGCGATCCAGTGTTTCTTTTCGTCATACAGTATTATTATTATACAAAATATGCGTCCTATTGAAGACTTATACATAATTTTTAGGAATCTCTATTTTTAATAGGATAGCTCACTAACAGTATTATTAATGCGTTCTTTAAAAAGAGTTTATCATGGAAGAGAACCTAATAATTTTGCATACTTTGACATTTTGTGATTACATCTCTATACGAACGAGTTTTGTCGATTAAATGAACATGAATGAAACCATGTTGATGAGGCATTAGTGCGAAAAGTCTTTCTGATTTGCTAAGGGGTACGTTTTGTGGAACTACATTAAATGCTTTTAATTAACTTAGTAGTAGTACTACTATTGTTTCTTTTTTTTCGTTTAGTGCTTTATATTTATTTTTAATAAGTTAAATTAAAACCTATAAATTTGCAAAATAAAAGTTTATCCGAATATATATATATATCGTCTGTAACAGTATCCTAAGGAAGTAGAGAGACTGATAAAGGTTGAAAGTTTCGTCTTTCCGAGGATATTTGAACTTTGCATTTTTGTTTTCGCGGTTCAGAAAGAAAGACTCAAGACTTGTACAGAAAACATCAAATGAATAACTTTGAATTTAAGGAATGGGTCTTTAAATTTGTGATAAAAGGGTGTAACTTTTACTATTTTTCTCGTTTATAAATCTAAATTAAATCTATTTTATGCCAAAATTAAATTTAAAACTAAGTAAAATGGAATAAAGAAAACCTTGCTCAGTTGAATCTTAATAGAATCCTTTATATTTTATAAACTATGTTTGAAAATATATTTATTACTTTCAAAAACAATCAACATAAAGGACTGTAGGCAGGGGATTGTACTTCCATGAGCACATCAATCCCCAAGTAAATGATCAACATCTCATTCACAATTTAACAAAAGTCTAAAGTAATCTAATTATAATTCTGATGTAAAATATTTATCCCAAAATTGCCAGTCACGATTAGTCTAATAAAAGGTAAAAAATCCGCAATGTCTTTCACACTTGAAACAACTTTTAAAATCATTAATTTCATTTAACGACATAACCCATTCCAAGCCCTTATCAATGCACTTTTCTTTAGCATGATACAAATAATGTTTCCATTTTTTGTCTCAAATATGATAAGAAAATTTTCAGCCATTATTTTATTTCCTTAGCACAAAATGCCCAATTCAGAATCTTTTAAAGCTCTTTACCTTTACTGTCCAAAACTTTTTTTTTTTTACATGTTCATCATAAAATAATCCCTTTTTAAAACTTTTAATTCTATCTTTCGGGACACAACATTAAATAAACAAATTAACTCGACCTTAGATCACATGCTTCTAAGGCTATTTTACCTATTACAGTATCTGATTTAACACCCAAGGTTGCACTCTCAAAAATCAGACGTACAAATTTTTCAAATTCAAAGGTAAATGGAGAATTAAAATGACGAAATACGTTCCAGCTATCTAAATTATGAAAATCTGAGCGAAGGCAAAATTTTTTTAAAAAAAAATTAATAAACAAAAAGTAATAAGTACGATTATTCAACAATTTTTTCGTACAACTTCAAAGGCATCTTATAACTACAGGTTGCTGAAAAAAGCGTCAGAGATAATTGTACGAAATATTATAGCTATTTCGGAGCTTAAAAAAAGTTTCCGTAATATGTTTAAAATACGAAGACGAAATATTACGAAATAAAGTATAAAATATGCAAATCTATTTTTTTTTTTTTTTACATTATTATTACGTACTGAAATGCCAGCGTTCACTAGATTGGGCATACTTGCTGGCCGTAAATTAAATCCAAGTTAGGTTAAGTCGAACTAGTTTGTTAGTTTCAACAAATTAGGACTTAAGATCCTTTTTAAATTCAGCAAGTGTTTTTGAATATGACCCAATTTATTAAATATTCCCAATTCCAATTCAAATTTTGATGCAAATTTTGCAAATTTTCCGAATTGGGTCAGTACGTGTTCCAGACTATTTTCCACTTTGATTTGTTGCCAAAACAATATTTAAAATTCTTGACAAAACTTTTTTTCCCCTTTCTAAAATAACTAAAAACAATTTATAAATTGAAAATTAACTGATAAGAGAAACGAAGTAATCTTTATCATCTCACATTTTAGAATCTTTAAAAAAAAAAAAAAAAAAAAAATCATTTTACTTCGATTTTAAATTTTTTTTTTTTTTTCTCAACCAAAATCTAAAAAAGTCCTAATTTAAAACCAATTAATCTTCAATATTCGCCACTGTTGCCCTAACTATTCAAAATTTTAATGCTGCATGTCGAAACGATACTCTACACAATTTCTGGAAACTCTTTACAAAAGTCTCATTCTAACACTAAATAAAGTCTCGTCTCCCTCAGACCCATGTCCCTTCTCTCCACAGTATTTGAAAGATAATGTTCCTCAGTCTCCATTCACAACATTCTTTCCGACAATAATCTTGAACAATGGGTTAGAAATAACAAAATGACCATCACAAAATTCGAAAACTGCTCTACTTACAATACAAAAGAAAATTTAACACTCCAACAACGTATCTTATAAACAATAGAATTAAAAATAAAAAACTATCATAGGTTTAACTTTCAATACCCTAATGACAAACACTCCACACATTAACAATTTCACCTTGGGAGATACGCAAACTCAAATTCTTGAAAACATTAAATGGCACAAACTTTAACTAATAGAAAGAAAACTACAGAATATACATAATCTGCTTCCCCTAATTTACGTATTTTCATCATTCAAAATTAATAAACTAGTGACCACCAATTACAAACAAGTTACTACATCCATCCATCACCTAAGAAACAGAAACAAATATTTTTATTAAGACCCCATCATAGGTTGTAAAATAGAGAGCAAATCCTTCTTTAGAATCCAAACTGCGTCAAACATCATAAATCTCCACACACCGAGGAACAAAAATAATTAACCAGGTCATATTCTACTCACTTATCTACAACACCCTTCACCCCAACTCCAAACATATCGGTTGCAAAACTTTCTTAAACATCTACAAACATTTTTATTATCAATATATATATATATATATATATATATATATATATATATATATATATATATATATATATATATATATATATATATATATATATATATATATATATATATATATATATATATATATATATATATATATATATATATATATATATATATATATATATATATATATATATATATATATGTATATATATATATATATATATATATAAAATCTAAAGACCAATGAGAACTGTAACAGTGATAAACTTTTATTAAAACTGAAACTGAGAATACTTTTTATAAAAACAAATAAAAAATGCGAATTTTGTAATACAAAATTAATAACTTTTAACCATTCAACTGAAGAGAATTTTTCTCCTTTTGCAATTAACAAAAATAAAAAAAAAAACAAGCTTTTAAACAATTCAGAAGAGAGGAATGGAATTTTAAGAATAATGTCAACAATGTCGACTTCTTTTTGTTTCTGTTGAATTAATTTGAAGAGAAGATTCAAGCTTCCTTTTCGGTCGGACTTTCAGTATGTTGTTGTGTTCGTCAACCAATTTTATAAAACGTTTGCAATTTTCAATGAAACTTCTACAACCATCAACAAAGACGATTGATATCTAATTGCACTCCAAATCCTCGAATATCGGGTCTCTTAATTTTAAGGCAATTGACATCAGAACAATCACTTCTCTTTTCGTGCTCATAATACCAAATTAAAACACTTTCTTTCCATTTGTTTGATAATAAGTCATTTGAGGACAAAAAGGTTAATAATCCATCAACTCTTTCTTTGCTACTATTATCCATACACAATACAATTTCATAAGCACGACTGTCAAATATAATTTTTTTCAGTAATTTCTTTTTCAAGCTGTTGTGAACGCCTGTCCAAGTAAAGAATTTGTCAACATCATCAAATCTCAGACATAAAATTAAATTCAAACATATGATGCTATTTATCTTTAAGGGAATCTTTTTCTTGAAGTCACTCAATTTCTGTTTTGGAGGAGAAACACCAACCTAAAAGTTCTTCCATTTCATCCCACCTGTTTTCCATTACAAAATATTCAAAAAGGTTAATGCTTTTAAACAGTAAATCTTTCTTGTGTCTTTTTATCTCATTCTCAGACAAAGGAAACCCATTGAAAAATTCTTTTATATCATTTAATTTGGTATTTCTTCTAGCAATATCAGTGTACAGATCAAGTTCCTTTGGCAAAAGAGAATAAAACTCCCTAACTTCCTCTTTTGAAAATTGAGTCCAATTGAGCAATTTCTTGACAAAATCTCCTTTACCATTTAATATAAAAGAAACACAGGAAGAAAATATTTTTCCTTCTACATTAAATACTAAAAGTCTTTTAAAGTTTTTCACTTCCGTTTCTGTCAGTTCTGCCCATCGAATGAATGTATCTGCTTTGTATAATTGTCTTTGTGTAACAAACTTACTGTAGTATTCAATCACTTTCTCACTAAATGCAATCTTTCTTTTGAAATCTTTGCTTTCTTCTTTGGAAAGAGAACTCCATTTAATTAATTCTTTAAATGAATTTAAGCCATTTCTGGGGAAAGAAGAGCCCATGTAGTCAATAGATTCAAATGCCAAATCTCTTTTAAACTTTACCATTTCGATTTTTGAAGAAAAAATCCATTCCAAAAGTAAATCAATATCTTGAAAGTCTCCGGATAATAAGGATTCATTATGCAACCAAATGTCTCGCATATCTAAAATTACACTTTCTTTAAAATTTTTAATTTCATTTGAAGACAGAGCCCATTCCAAACTCTTATCGACAAACTTTATTTTTTTACAAGAGTACAAATTATGTATCCTGTCTTGTCTCATGTATAATAAGAAATTTTTCAGCCATTCTTTTATCTCCTCTGCAGAAAAAGCCCAATTCAGAATCTTTTGAAACCCTTTCCCCTTATTGTCAAGAACTAAAGAAAATAAAACATCTTTTACATCCTCATCATTAAATAATTCCTTTTTGAAACTTTCAATTCTTCCTTTCGGTACACAACATTCAATAAACAAATCAATTCTCCTTAGATCACAAGCCTCAAAGGATATTTTACCTATCCTATTCCCTTGTAACCTTACAATATCCGATTTCTCTTCCAAGGTTGCACTTGAAAAAATCAGTCGTATAATTTTTTCATCTTCAATGGTAAATGGAGAATCAAAAAGCTCACATATTACGTACGAGAAACCAAACTGTTCAAAATCTGAGGCAAGGTCATGCATAAAATAATTAACTCTCTCTTCATAAGTAAACGCATTACGCATATCTCTTTTATTTATTCCTTCCAAGCGGAAAAAAATCCTTTTTAAAGATGGAGAACTTTGAATCCAAAAATCTCT
>SEYY01016722.1:0-5000 GCA_009176605.1 Armadillidium nasatum
TTTGGTCTTGGCCAAAAGCTGAGTGATGTTTTTATTAACGTCCTCGAAGAACTTTTTCTTCTTGTTCAGCAAACACAAGTTCTTGAGCTTGTGCAAGTTTAGAGATTAAGTAAGGATCTTGATCCTTATGTCAAAGTCCTGTCTTTGACCAAAGTCAATAAACTTATCCTTCGTCTTCTTTTTAGACCCATTTTCCCCTTATCATTTTGTTTAACACCCTTTAATTATTTGTTTAGCCTCCTAAATCGCTCTGTTAAATGTTTGCTACCATTAATGTTTTTTTGTTTATTATCTTGCTGTAAATAAATATTATTAAGTAACTTATTGTTGTTTGTTTTGCCTCCTTTGAAGTTTCAGTCTCCCTTTATTTTTATATTGTAAACCTGACTTTGTGATTCCCCTTTTTAACCATCTTATTACGCTACCTCACAAAGTCCAGAGTTTATAATATATATATATATATATATATATATATATATATATATATATATATATATATATATATATATATATATATATATATATATATATTATATATATATATATATATATTGTGTTGTGCATATTGTGCATACATGCGCAACGATGTCGTTTGTTCTCGTATCTCTAATTTGGAGTCTTCCGAATTTTCCATCTGATGGCTTAGCTCTCTTGCCATTCTACGACTAAATTCATTTGTTCAGTTTATTTATCTCCTAATTCTACTGACTATCCAAAATTCTTCGACTATTTAAACTCCAAAATAGAGCACATTCTTTCTTCTTCTCCTTTCTCAGAAATCATCACATTAGGTGTTTTCAATGTTTGCCACCGCCATTGGCTTTCTTCTAGTTCTCATGATACAGCTCGTGAACGTGCCTTCCATTTCGCTATTCAAAACGACCTTAAGCAGTTGGTGCAGCTCCCTACTCGTATCCCTTGATTGTGTTGGAGATGAACCTAACATTCTCGACCTTTTTCTAACTTCTAATCCTTCTCCTTGTACTGTTAAAACTATTTCCTTATCTTGGCTCCTCCGATCACCTTCTTATCTCTGTATCCTCTTCTATCTCTTCAAGTCATTCACAGGAAAGGCCCACTTCTATGGAAAGGAAACGCTTGTGGCATTTTGGTGCCGCAAGCTGGCATGGAGACGTACATTCCATATTCTTCCCCTTCTTCTAAACCTAACACGTGCTATCAGTTACAGGGATATTGCCTTTAGAGATTACCGTCGTCTTCAAACACTAGAAACTCACCAAATTATATTTCATCCCGGAATCGTGCAAAATCTATTCTTCGAGATACCAAAAACTATTTTCTTCGCCGCAAATGCAATAATCTTTCTTCCTCTCGCCCTTTCTCTCATTTTGCAAAAAAAAAATGTCAACTCTAACTTTGCTTTTTCCTATTTCCCTCCTCTAGTTTCTTCTGACGTTTCACTGCCACTTTGACTTCCTTTAAAGCTGAACTCTTCGCTCAAACTTTTGTCTGCAATTCAACTTTAGACGATTCCGGAGCTGTTCCTACTCCTTCAATCCCCTAAAACTCATTTATGCCTAAAATTGTAATTTCTTCTAAAGGCGTCATTTCTGCTCTCTATGAGGTTAGCAATAAGAAGGTGTAAGGTTCTGATGGTATCCTTCCTGTAGTCCTCTAAATCTGTGCTTACGAGCTTGCACCCTGCTTCGGTAAACTAATTCGTCTATGTCTTTCTTCTTCAACCTTCCCTTCTTGATGGAAACTCGCGCTCATTCAGACTGTGCCGAAGAGGGGAAACCCATCTCAACCCTCTAACTACCCTTCAATTTCTTTAACCTTCATTCTTTCTAAAGTTCTTGAATCTATCCTTAACATGAAGATTTTGAAACATCTCAATTCTTCTAATATTATCTCAGAACGCCAGAATGGCTTTCGTAAAAAACGCTCTACTGGTGATCTTCTTTCCCTTCTCTCTGATTCTTTTTATTCCGCTCTTCAGCATTTCGGTGAATCTTTTGTTTTCGCGCTGGACATATTGAAAGCTTTCGGTAGAGTCTGGCACAAAGCTTTGATTTCTAAACTTTCCTCTTTTGGAATCTATTCTTCTCTCTGATGTCCTTTCTGGTAGTTCTATAACAGCTGTTGTAGACGGCCACCGTTCATCCTATAAATTTATTAATAGTGGTGCTCCTCAAGTATCTGTTTTATCTCCAACACTTTTCCTGCTTTTCATTAATGACTTTGCCTATATTACTTCACCTCCTATGCACTCTTATGCTGATGACTCCACCCTCATTACTCCTTTCATTTTTTATGACGCCCCTCCCAACAACAGTTAAAAGACGCAAGGAAGGTGGCCTTGCTTGGAGTAATTAACCTCTGATCCATCTCCTCTCATTTCAAATAGAGGCAGAGAAAACATGGTCGTTTTCAATGCCTCAAAAACTCAGTTCCTTCATCTCTATACTCGACACAATCTTCCACACAACTATGATATTTTCTTCGAAAACACAACTTGAACCCTCATCTCTCCTTAATATTCTTGGTATTTCTTTTTCTCGTGATCTTTCTTAGAAATATCACTTTATTTCTCTTTTTAAACAAGCTTCAAAGAGGTTAGGTGTTCAGAGGCGCCTATATCATTTCTTTATTCCACCCCAGTTGCTTACTCTGTATAAGGGTTTTGTTCGCCCCTGTATGGAGTATGCATCACACATCTGATATGGTTTCACTCACACAGCTCTCCTGGAAAAGGTGGAGTCTAAAGCTTTTCGTCTTATCAACTCTCCTGCTCTCACTAATTCTCTCCAATCTCTTTCTGCCTGTCGAATTGTTGCGTCACTCTCTCTATACTATCGCTATTACAATGGACAATGCTCTTCTGAACTCTCTCGTCGCATACCTCCTCCACTGAGAAGGGCTTGTGGGACTCGGCTTTCTACACAGTCTCATCCTTTCTCTATCCAACTCTCTAACTCTAGAATTAATCGCTATGCTTAATCTTACATGTACTCTTCTGGTAAAATCTGGAAAACACTTCCTTCACTATTTTCCTAGCTTCCTATGACTTATGCACCTTCAAATGACGTGTATCAGGTCATGTCGGCCTTTAATTTGACCAGGTTACCAACTTTCCCCCTAACTCTGGTGAAATTTTAGTAGACCTCTGGCCTTTGCCCACCAGAGGTGAAGCAAATATATATACATATATATATATATATATATATATATATATATATATATATATATATATATATATATATATATATATATATATATATATATATATATATATATATATATATATATATCGTGCAAAATCTATTCTCCGTAACACTAAAAACTCCTTTCTCCGCTTAAAATGCAACAATCTTTCTGGTTCTTCTTCTTCACGCCCTTTCTGGCATTTTGCAAAAAATGTCAACTCTAACTTTGCTTCTTCCTCTTTTCCTCCTCTAGTATCTTCCGACGGCACAACTGCCGTTTTGCCTTCCTCTAAAGCTGAAATCTTCGCTCAAACTTTTGCTTCTAATTCAACCTTAGACGATTCCGGAGCTGTTCCTTCTCCTTCAACCGCCTCCAACTCAATTTATGCCTAAAATTGTAATTTCTTCTAAAGACGTCACTTCTGCTCTCTCTGAGCTTAACACTAAGAAGGCGTACGGTCCTGATGGTATCCCTCCTGTGGTTCTCAAAACTTGTGCTTCCGAGCTTGCACCCTGCCTTGGTAAACTTTTTCGTCTATGTCTTTCTACTTCAACCTTCCCTTCTTGCTGGAAACGTGCACTCATTCAACCTGTGCCGAAGAAGGGGGACCCCTCTCAACCCTCTAACTATCGTCCTATTTCTTTAACCTCCGTTCTTTCTAAAGTTTTCGAATCTATCCTTAACCGGAAGATTTGGAAACATCTAAACTCTTCTAATCTGATCTCTGATCGCCAGTATGGCTTTCGTAAGAAACGCTCTACTGGTGATCTCCTTTCCCTTCTCTCTGACTCTTGGTCCTCCGCTCTTCGGCATTTCGGTGAATCTTTTGCTGTGGCGCTAGACATATCGAAAGCTTTCGATAGAGTCTGGCACAAAGCTTTGATTTCCAAACTTCTCTCTTTCGGAATCTATCCTTCTTTCTGTGACCTTCTCTCTGATTTCCTTTCCGGTCGTTCTATAGCAGCAGTTGTAGACGGCCACCGTTCCTCCTATAAATCTATAAATAGTGGTGTTCCTCAAGGATCTGTCCTATCCCCAACACTTTTTCTACTTTTCATTAATGACCTTCTCTCTGTTACTTCATCTCCTATCCACTCCTATGCTGATGACTCCACCCTTCATTACTCTTTTCATTTTGAAAGGCGCCCCTCCCAGCAGCAGTTAATAGAAGCAAGGAGGGTTGCCTTGGAGCAGCTGACCTCTGATCTATCTCGTATTTCTAATTGGGGCAGAGAGAACATGGTTGTTTTCAATGCCACCAAAACTCATTTCCTCCATCTCTCTACTCGACACAATCTTCCACACAACTATGATATCTTCTTCGAAAACACTCAACTCAAACCTTCATCTGTTCTCAATATTCTCGGTGTTTCTTTTTCTCGTGATCTTTCTTGGAAAGATCCCATTACTTCTCTTTCTAAACAAGCTTCTAAGAGGTTAGGTGTTCTGAGGCGAATTCAGCATTTCTTCACTCCACCCCAGTTGCTTGCTCTGTATAGGGGTGTTGTTCGCCCCTGTATGGAGTATGCTTCGCACATTTGGGGTGGTTCCACACACACAGCTCTCCTAGAAAAGGTGGAGTCTAGGGCATTTCGTCTTATTAACTCGCTTGCTCTTACTAACTCTCTTCAATCTCTTTCTACCCGTCGAATTGTTGCGTCACTCTCTCTATACTATCGCTATTACAATGGACACTGCTCTTCTGAACTCTCTCGTCGCATACCTCCTCCACTGAGAAGGGCTCGTGCGACTCGTCTTTCTACACAGTCTCATCCTTTCTCTGTCCAACTCTCTGACCCCAGACTTAACCGCTATGCTCTGTCCTACATGTA
>SEYY01016723.1:0-12189 GCA_009176605.1 Armadillidium nasatum
AGTAAATAGAACCTCCTTTCCTAATCTTTGTCCGAATGACCATTACTAATAACTTTTTAATCCTAGTTTATTTTTATTTTATTTTTATACCAAAAGAAAGATCGTTCTATAAGCTTTCCGTTGATATCACAAATGAAACAGAGAGAAGGATAGATACTGAATTATATCAATTTCTCTTGATGACCTCTCTTTTATATATATATATATATATATATATATATATATATATATATATATATATATATATATATATATATATATATATATATATATATATATATATATAAACTTAAATATTTATAAAACTTCGCCTCCCTTGATGATATACCTTAATGATATCCTACGAGTAAATAGAACCTTCTTTCTTAATCTGTGTCCGAATGACCATTTTCGTTATTACTCTTAATGACCTCTCTTTTTTTTTTAAGTAACCTGCATTTATTTCTTTGTTATTCTATTGAATTCAAGCTTAATATATGAAAACAGAAATAGTTATTTTAAATAATAATAATAATAATAATAATAATATGATAATAACAATGATAATAACAATAATAATAATAATAATAATAATAATAATAATAATAATAATATAACAAAAATAATGTCTTAATTTTCGTTTCTCTTCTTTTGAAATTGATAAATGTTGTCTAATTATTTGTGTGCCCTTATTATTCTTTCCAGCGAAGCCTTCATTAATTATAGTCGTTTTCAAAACAAAAATTTTTTGGCCAAACGTATTTCATCTGTGAGTTGTGCTAAATATTCTCTCTCTCTTCTATGAAACTTTTCCTGTAAATATACAGTACAATGAAGATTATTATTTTTATTAATTTTTCTAAAATTAACCATTTGATAATTAGAATTTTAATTTATGACATCATATTTACACGTTTGGTAAGGAAATTTGTTATCAGTAGTGTTTACAAATTACTAGTCAAATAATCTATCATGCAAAAGCAATTCGCCGATTGCAAATTGGCTCGTCAGAAACATTGGACATGCAAAAAATAATTATTCATACCCAAGAAGTATTTGTCAATAATATCACTAATTTATATTTTAGCATCACAATTTCAGTGATTGCAATGCTATAATATATAATAAAACATTGCTACTACTGCTATTTCCAATATATTATTAGAAATAACTAATGAACATGCTATTTTTTACAAATCTTACATCCCATAGCTTTCCTATACTCAAGTTCGTTACTTGTGACTATGAATTCATGGCCACAAGGTTTGTAAATAATCCCAAAGAACTTACCTTCATAGTGTGCTGGGGCGCTTAAGACAGCATATGGAAGGTTGGCCTCATTTTCTCTCTTCAAGCTCTGATTCCTTGTTCTAGTGTTCAGTTGGTCCTTGTTCCACTTTATTATTCGTTCGTCTTCTTCACTCAAATAATAACTAGAAGATTGTATGAAATTTCTTATCTTCTCTTTAAGCTGTAAACGGGAGGCATTTCTCAAAGCTTTCCTTCTCAAGTCCGGCATCCTAATTAAATTTAGCTTTCCGGAGTAGCGTTCAAAGATTTCTGAAAATAAAATACGGAATGAGAATAAGCAAAACAAAATTTGAAATGACAAGTTTTATTTTCGGAATTATATCAAACGTGCAGAGTAGCGCGACCTCTCTCCTCAAGAACAGGTAAAGACTAAATACCAAAAACAAGCTCCCGGAACTTAAATAGCTTTACCGTTGACGGAAAGCTAATTCATTTGAGATTTTCGGTGGAGGCCTATAGATTTGTGCTTCAATACATGAAGATAACCCTTATTATTATGTAATTAAATTAAATATTTGAATAAATATATATACCAATATACAAGGGAAAACTTGGAGCTTATTTTCTTAAAAAAAAGTATATCAAAATGGCACACTGAGAGAATATACGATATGATTTAGGAGAATTTTTGAGATAAATGTTACCTTGAGTAGCGTTTAAGTTACTAATAACTTTTTAATCCTAGTTTATTTTATTTTATTTTTATACCAAAAGAAAGATCGTTCTATAAGCTTTCCGTTGATATCACAAATAAAACAGAGAGATGGATAGATACTGAAAGAGATCAGTTTAGAAATCAAAACTTAGCACAAACTCTACCGAAGGCTTAATCACCCTATTGCGACACAATAAAAGATTAAGATTAACCGTTTTCCGCTCAGCAATATATATATATATATATATATATATATATATATATATATATATATATATATATATATATATATATATATATATATATATATATATATATATAATTAGAGAGGTTAATTTTTTTTTTTTTTTTTTTTTTTTTTTTTTTTTTTTATTTATCTCCAAAAAAGAGATTTCAATTCAGTTTGCTGCGAACATCTGGTATCTTTCATCTCAAAGTAGATTGTTTCAAGGGCACACTTGAAAAGAAATTGAAAAAATATTTTTGAATTGAACTATGAAATGGAATTTATTATTATTATTATTATTATTATTATTATTATTATTATTATTATTATTATTATTATTATTATTATTATAATTGATATTATTATTTATTTATTATTAATTTTATTATTTTATTATTAAAAAAAAAAAAAAAAAATTAATTATATATATATATATATATATATATATATATATATATATATATATATATATATATATATATATATATATATATATATATATATATATATATATATATATTTATTTATTTTATTTATTTAGGAATACACATAAATAGATGAAATGAGAGTTAGAATGCTGATTATATTCTTTGTTCAGTTCAGTTCATTTCAATTTCATTTTGTTGTGAAATCGAATAATTCAAATTATATGACATTAATATTAACGTTATTATTCATATAATTCTAGTAGTTGTATTGAAGTTTTGTAATGTATCTTTCCTAATGAAAAGAGGTACATATCTCTATTCTTCAACGCTAACAAATAGCAATCTAAAAAGGTCGGCAACATAAGGAGATTCCAGTAAGTTTAAGTTAATTTTTAACTGCAGTATATTTGTTATAAACTTTTTTTTTTTGTAGGGGAGGGGATCCTAAGTTAAATTTTGCATTGAGTAGATAAAGTTGCTAAACTTTAAATTTCATTAGCTATTTGATTTGTTCTCTGAAATCATTGATCGACTTAGACTCTGAGTTGACCATATATATATATATATATATATATATATATATATATATATATATATATATATATATATATATATATATATATATATATATATATATATATATATATATATATATATCACACACTACCCTCTAACATGGGGAAAGCCCTATTAACAAAAAAAAACAAAAAACAAAACAAAGCAAATAAAATAAAATAAAATAAAAAAAAAAAAAATTAACTATAGGTCCCACTTGACGCACATTTTTAGGTGAGCACAGAGCAGGACTTTGAAAAAATTGAGTTCAAATTCTTCAGGAAACACAGAAGATTGGGGAGATTTTTACAAATCAGGTGTTAGGAAAGGAGTAAGAACCACAGCGGACAAACCTAGAGTTGCCTAAGTCCTCAAAATATTTTGATGCAGACAATGCACCCTTTATTCTACGAGCACGCTGTAAAGGTATAGGTATACAAGTGGACGGTTCCCTCGAGCATTTGCCGCTGTAGTACATATCGAAAAGAGAAAAGGCACCAACGTCACGTCGCAAAGATAAAGGGTCAAGTGATTTAGAAAGAGTTGAACAAACGGGTGAAAGCTGAGCCATTCCAGATATGAGAGCAGTACTCCATACAAGGGTGGATGAGGCCCTTGTATAATTGGAGTAACAGCGAAGAAGAAAATAATTCTCTCAGTATAAAGAAAACTCCCATCTTCTTTGAGGCCGCCCTAGCCAACGATTGTGATGTGATGTTTCCAAGGCACTTTTTTCGTTTATGCAAATTGATAGTAGGCTCAGACCTCTGATCTCCTTCGTATTTCAAATTGGGCAGAGAAAACATAGTCGTTTTCAATGCTTCAAAAACTCAATTCCTCCATCTTTCTACACTACACAAGCTTCCGCACAAGTGTGACATCTTCGTATACACTCGACTCAAACCTCCATCTTTCCTCAATATTCTCGGTGTTTCTTTTTCTCGTGATTTTTCTGTAAGGATCACATTACTTCTCTTTCTGAACAAGCTTCTAAGAGATTGGGTATTCTGATGCGCCTTCCTGATTTTTTTACGCCACCCCAGTTGCTTGCTCTTTATAGGGATGTTGTTCGCCCCTGTATGGAGTATGTCTCGCAAATCTGGGGTGGTTTCACAAATACAGCTCTCATCGAAAAAGTGGTGACTAGAGCTTTTAGTCTTATAAACGTTTCTCTTACAAACTCTTTTCAATCTCCTTCTACTCATCTTATTGTTGTGTCACTCTCTCTCTCTCTCTCTATTATCGCTATTACAAGGGACATTGCTCTTCTGAACTCCCAAGTCTCAAACCTTCTGCATTGAGAAGGGTTCGGGCGACCTGACTTTCTACACAGTCTCTTCCTTTCTCTGTCCAATTCTCCAACCCCAGATTTAACTTCTATGCTCAATCTTACATTTACTCTACTGGTAAAGTCTAATACATACTTCCTTATCTGCTTTCCAAAATTCCTTTAAGTTTCTTCCTATTAAACGACGTACGTATGGACATATCGGTCAATATTGTCCAAATTTCCTACTTTCTCCCAAACTCTGGTGGAAATTGGCAATTATCTAGCCTTTGCCCACCATATATATATATATATATATATATATATATATATATATATATATATATATATATATATATATATATATATATATATATATATATATATATATATATATATATATATATCTATTACGCAAAGGCCAGAAGTCTACTAAAATTCCAGCAGAGTAAGTGGGAAAGTCGAGAACCTGGTCGAATTAAAGGCCAACATGACCTTATACACGGTGTTTGAAGGTGTATTATTCATAGGAAGTTGGAAAAATAGATGAAGGAAGCGTGTTCCAGACTTTAACAGTAGAGTACATTTAAGACTGAGAACAGAGGTTAAGTCTGGGGTCAGAAAGATGGATACAGAAATAAGGAGACTGTTTAGAAAGACGAGTCTCACGAGCTATGCTTAATGGAGAAGATATGCAAAGAGACAGTTCAGTAGAGCAGTGTCCGTTGTAATAGTAATTTTCGAGGGGCAGAAAATGACTGAAGAGAATTCGTGAGAGCAGGAGAATTTGATAAGGCGAAAAGCAATAGACTCCATATTTTTTAGAGCTATATTAGTGGAACCATTCCAAATGTGTGATGCGTACTCCATATAACGGTGAATAACACTCCTATATAGAGCAAGCAACTGGGATGGAGTGTAGAAATACTGTAGGCCCCTAAAAACACCAAACATTTTAGAAGCTTGTTTAGAAAGAAAAATAATGTGATCTTTATAAGAAAGATCACGAGAACAGGAAAAAAAAGAAAATTAAGGAGAGATGAAGGTTCGACTTCTGTGATTTCAAAGAAGATATCATAGTTGTGTGGAAAATTGTGTCGAATGTATATATATTAATATATATATATATATATATATATATATATATATATATATATATATATATATATATATATATATATATATATATATATATATATATATATATATATATATATATATATATATATATATATATATATATATATATATATATATATATATATATATATATATATATATATATATATATATATATATATATATATATATATATATATATATATATATATATATATATATATATATATATATATATATATATATATATATATATATATATATATATATATATATATATATATATATATATATATATATATATATATATATATATATATATATATATATATATATATATATATATATATATATATATATATATATATATATATATATATATATATATATATATATATATATATACTTCGCCTCCCTTTGATAAATGATATACCTTAATGATATCCTACGAGTAAATAGAACCTCCTTTCCTTAATCTTTGTCCGAATGACCATTACTAATAACTTTTTAATCCTAGTTTATTTTATTTTATTTTTATACCAAAAGAAAGATCGTTCTATAAGCTTTCCGTTGATATCACAAATGAAACAGAGAGAAGGATAGATACTGAATTATATCAATTTCTCTTGATGACCTCTCTTTTATATATATATATATATATATATATATATATATATATATATATATATATATATATATATATATATATATATATATATATATATATATATATATATATATATATATATAAACTTAAATATTTATAAAACTTCGCCTCCCTTGATAAATGATATACCTTAATGATATCCTACGAGTAAATAGAACCTCCTTTCTTAATCTGTGTCCGAATGACCATTTTCGTTATTACTCTTAATGACCTCTCTTTTTTTTTTAAGTAACCTGCATTTATTTCTTTGTTATTCTATTGAATTCAAGCTTAATATATGAAAACAGAAATAGTTATTTTAAATAATAATAATAATAATAATAATAATAATGATGATAATAACAATGATAATAACAATAATAACATTATTAATAATAATAATAAAATAATAATAATAATAATAATATAACAAAAATAATGTCTTAATTTTCGTTTCTCTTCTTTTGAAATTGATAAATGTTGTCTAATTATTTGTGTGCCCTTATTATTCTTTCCAGCGAAGCCTTCATTAATTATAGTCGTTTTCAAAACAAAAATTTTTTGGCCAAACGTATTTCATCTGTGAGTTGTGCTAAATATTCTCTCTCTCTTCTATGAAACTTTTCCTGTAAATATACAGTACAATGAAGATTATTATTTTTATTAATTTTTCTAAAATTAACCATTTGATAATTAGAATTTTAATTTATGACATCATATTTACACGTTTGGTAAGGAAATTTGTTATCAGTAGTGTTTACAAATTACTAGTCAAATAATCTATCATGCAAAAGCAATTCGCCGATTGCAAATTGGCTCGTCAGAAACATTGGACATGCAAAAAATAATTATTCATACCCAAGAAGTATTTGTCAATAATATCACTAATTTATATTTTAGCATCACAATTTCAGTGATTGCAATGCTATAATATATAATAAAACATTGCTACTACTGCTATTTCCAATATATTATTAGAAATAACTAATGAACATGCTATTTTTTACAAATCTTACATCCCATAGCTTTCCTATACTCAAGTTCGTTACTTGTGACTATGAATTCATGGCCACAAGGTTTGTAAATAATCCCAAAGAACTTACCTTCATAGTGTGCTGGGGCGCTTAAGACAGCATATGGAAGGTTGGCCTCATTTTCTCTCTTCAAGCTCTGATTCCTTGTTCTAGTGTTCAGTTGGTCCTTGTTCCACTTTATTATTCGTTCGTCTTCTTCACTCAAATAATAACTAGAAGATTGTATGAAATTTCTTATCTTCTCTTTAAGCTGTAAACGGGAGGCATTTCTCAAAGCTTTCCTTCTCAAGTCCGGCATCCTAATTAAATTTAGCTTTCCGGAGTAGCGTTCAAAGATTTCTGAAAATAAAATACGGAATGAGAATAAGCAAAACAAAATTTGAAATGACAAGTTTTATTTTCGGAATTATATCAAACGTGCAGAGTAGCGCGACCTCTCTCCTCAAGAACAGGTAAAGACTAAATACCAAAAACAAGCTCCCGGAACTTAAATAGCTTTACCGTTGACGGAAAGCTAATTCATTTGAGATTTTCGGTGGAGGCCTATAGATTTGTGCTTCAATACATGAAGATAACCCTTATTATTATGTAATTAAATTAAATATTTGAATAAATATATATACCAATATACAAGGGAAAACTTGGAGCTTATTTTCTTAAAAAAAAGTATATCAAAATGGCACACTGAGAGAATATACGATATGATTTAGGAGAATTTTTGAGATAAATGTTACCTTGAGTAGCGTTTAAGTTACTAATAACTTTTTAATCCTAGTTTATTTTATTTTATTTTTATACCAAAAGAAAGATCGTTCTATAAGCTTTCCGTTGATATCACAAATGAAACAGAGAGAAGGATAGATACTGAAAGAGATCAGTTTAGAAATCAAAACTTAGCACAAACTCTACCGAAGGCTTAATCACCCTATTGCGACACAATAAAAGATTAAGATTAACCGTTTTCCGCTCAGCAATATATATATATATATATATATATATATATATATATATATATATATATATATATATATATATATATATATATATATAATTAGAGAGGTTAATTTTTTTTTTTTTTTTTTTTTTTTTTTTTTTTTTTTTTATCTCCAAAAAAGAGATTTCAATTCAGTTTGCTGCGAACATCTGGTATCTTTCATCTCAAAGTAGATTGTTTCAAGGGCACACTTGAAAAGAAATTGAAAAAATATTTTTGAATTGAACTATGAAATGGAATTTATTATTATTATTATTATTATTATTATTATTATTATTATTATTATTATTATTATTATTATTATTATTATTATTATTATTATTGATATTATTATTTATTTATTATTAATTTTATTATTTTATTATTGTTTTCTAGAATTCTTTAATTATATATATATATATATATATATATATATATATATATATATATATATATATATATATATATATATATATATATATATATATATATATATATATATATATATATATTTATTTATTTTTATTTATTTAGGAATACACATAAATAGATGAAATGAGAGTTAGAATGCTGATTATATTCTTTGTTCAGTTCAGTTCATTTCAATTTCATTTTGTTGTGAAATCGAATAATTCAAATTATATGACATTAATATTAACGTTATTATTCATATAATTCTAGTAGTTGTATTGAAGTTTTGTAATGTATCTTTCCTAATGAAAAGAGGTACATATCTCTATTCTTCAACGCTAACAAATAGCAATCTAAAAAGGTCGGCAACATAAGGAGATTCCAGTAAGTTTAAGTTAATTTTTAACTGCAGTATATTTGTTATAAACCTTTTTTTTTTTGTAGGGGAGGGGATCCTAAGTTAAATTTTGCATTGAGTAGATAAAGTTGCTAAACTTTAAATTTCATTAGCTATTTGATTTGTTCTCTGAAATCATTGATCGACTTAGACTCTGAGTTGACCATATATATATATATATATATATATATATATATATATATATATATATATATATATATATATATATATATATATATATATATATATATATATATATATATATATATATATATATATATCAACACTACCATCTAACATGGGGAAAGCGCTATTAACAAAAAAAATACAAAAAACAAAACAAAGCAAATAAAATAAAATAAAATAAAAAAAAAAAAATTAACTATAGGTCCCACTTGACGCACATTTTTAGGTGAGCACAGAGCAGGACTTTGAAAAAATTGAGTTCAAATTCTTCAGGAAACACAGAAGATTGGGGAGATTTTTACAAATCAGGTGTTAGGAAAGGAGTAAGAACCACAGCGGACAAACCTAGAGTTGCCTAAGTCCTCAAAATATTTTGATGCAGACAATGCACCCTTTATTCTACGAGCACGCTGTAAAGGTATAGGTATACAAGTGGACGGTTCCCTCGAGCATTTGCCGCTGTAGTACATATCGAAAAGAGAAAAGGCACCAACGTCACGTCGCAAAGATAAAGGGTCAAGTGATTTAGAAAGAGTTGAACAAACGGGTGAAAGCTGAGCCATTCCAGATATGAGAGCAGTACTCCATACAAGGGTGGATGAGGCCCTTGTATAATTGGAGTAACAGCGAAGAAGAAAATAATTCTCTCAGTATAAAGAAAACTCCCATCTTCTTTGAGGCCGCCCTAGCCAACGATTGTGATGTGATGTTTCCAAGGCACTTTTTTCGTTTATGCAAATTGATAGTAGGCTCAGACCTCTGATCTCCTTCGTATTTCAAATTGGGCAGAGAAAACATAGTCGTTTTCAATGCTTCAAAAACTCAATTCCTCCATCTTTCTACACTACACAAGCTTCCGCACAAGTGTGACATCTTCGTATACACTCGACTCAAACCTCCATCTTTCCTCAATATTCTCGGTGTTTCTTTTTCTCGTGATTTTTCTGTAAGGATCACATTACTTCTCTTTCTGAACAAGCTTCTAAGAGATTGGGTATTCTGATGCGCCTTCCTGATTTTTTTACGCCACCCCAGTTGCTTGCTCTTTATAGGGATGTTGTTCGCCCCTGTATGGAGTATGTCTCGCAAATCTGGGGTGGTTTCACAAATACAGCTCTCATCGAAAAAGTGGTGACTAGAGCTTTTAGTCTTATAAACGTTTCTCTTACAAACTCTTTTCAATCTCCTTCTACTCATCTTATTGTTGTGTCACTCTCTCTCTCTCTCTCTCTATTATCGCTATTACAAGGGACATTGCTCTTCTGAACTCCCAAGTCTCAAACCTTCTGCATTGAGAAGGGTTCGGGCGACCTGACTTTCTACACAGTCTCTTCCTTTCTCTGTCCAATTCTCCAACCCCAGATTTAACTTCTATGCTCAATCTTACATTTACTCTACTGGTAAAGTCTAATACATACTTCCTTATCTGCTTTCCAAAATTCCTTTAAGTTTCTTCCTATTAAACGACGTACGTATGGACATATCGGTCAATATTGTCCAAATTTCCTACTTTCTCCCAAACTCTGGTGGAAATTGGCAATTATCTAGCCTTTGCCCACCATATATATATATATATATATATATATATATATATATATATATATATATATATATATATATATATATATATATATATATATATATATACTATTACGCAAAGGCCAGAAGTCTACTAAAATTCCAGCAGAGTAAGTGGGAAAGTCGAGAACCTGGTCGAATTAAAGGCCAACATGACCTTATACACGGTGTTTGAAGGTGTATTATTCATAGGAAGTTGGGAAAATAGATGAAGGAAGCGTGTTCCAGACTTTAACAGTAGAGTACATTTAAGACTGAGAACAGAGGTTAAGTCTGGGGTCAGAAAGATGGATACAGAAATAAGGAGACTGTTTAGAAAGACGAGTCTCACGAGCTATGCTTAATGGAGAAGATATGCAAAGAGACAGTTCAGTAGAGCAGTGTCCGTTGTAATAGTAATTTTCGAGGGGCAGAAAATGACTGAAGAGAATTCGTGAGAGCAGGAGAATTGATAAGGCGAAAAGCAATAGACTCCATATTTTTTAGAGCTATATTAGTGGAACCATTCCAAATGTGTGATGCGTACTCCATATAACGGTGAATAACACTCCTATATAGAGCAAGCAACTGGGATGGAGTGTAGAAATACTGTAGGCCCCTAAAAACACCAAACATTTTAGAAGCTTGTTTAGAAAGAAAAATAATGTGATCTTTATAAGAAAGATCACGAGAACAGGAAAAAAAAGAAAATTAAGGAGAGATGAAGGTTCGACTTCTGTGATTTCAAAGAAGATATCATAGTTGTGTGGAAAATTGTGTCGAATGTATATATATATATATATATATATATATATATATATATATATATATATATATATATATATATATATATATATATATATATATATATATATATATATATATATATATATATATATATATATATATATATATATATATATATATATATATATATATATATATATATATATATATATATATATATATATATATATATATATATATATATATATATATATATATATATATATATATATATATATATATATATATATATATATATATATATATATATATATATATATATATATATATATATATATATATATATATATATATATATATATATATATATATATATATATATATATATATATATATATATACTTAAATATTTATAAAACTTCGCCTCCCTTGATAAATGATATACCTTAATGATATCCTACGAGTAAATAGAACCTCCTTTCCTAATCTTTGTCCGAATGACCATTACTAATAACTTTTTAATCCTAGTTTATTTTATTTTATTTTTATACCAAAAGAAAGATCGTTCTATAAGCTTTCCGTTGATATCACAAATGAAACAGAGAGAAGGATAGATACTGAATTATATCAATTTCTCTTGATGACCTCTCTTATATATATATATATATATATATATATATATATATATATATATATAT
>SEYY01016724.1:2500-12500 GCA_009176605.1 Armadillidium nasatum
AGAGAGAGAGAGAGAGAGAGAGAGAGAGAGAGAGAGAGAGAGAGAGAGAGAGAGAGAGAAGAGAGAGAGAGAGAGAGAGAAGAGAGAGAGAGAGAAGAGAGAGAGAGAAGAGAGAGAGAGAGAGAGAGAGAGAGAGAGAGAGGAGAGAGAGAGAGAGAGAGAGAGAGAGAGAGAGAGAGAGAGAGAGAGAGAGAGAGAGAGAGAGAGAGGAGAGAGAGAGAGAGAGAGAGAGAGAGAGAGAGAGAGAGAGAGAGAGAGAGAGAGAGAGAGAGAGAGAGAGAGAGAGAGAGAGAGAGAGAGAGAGAGAGAGAGAGAGAGAGAATAGAGAGAGAGAGAGAAGGAGAGAGGAAGAAAAAAATGGAAAGTGTATTCTAAACAAAATGAATTTAAAAAAAAAAAAAAGTTGCAATACGATTTTGATTTGTTGTCGAATTACATCGTTCCAAAGGTTTAAGTTTGATCAAGCAGGATAACATAATTTTATTTGAAAAGCGCATTTATTGTACAATAAATTTTCAAAGGTACCATGGACCACTATACATTTTTTTAGCTCGTCTGCAAATACCATTTGTTCCTCTCCTAAGTTCTTATCGTTTTTCAAAAAAAAAAAAATAAATAAAATGAAAAAAAAAACCCCGGCAAAATTCGTGCACATCGATACCTTTGTATACCTTACTTTCCAACCAGCCCCATTAAAAAAATGTAATGGTGTGTGGTCAGCAGATCTTGACAGCCAACTAATAAGCCCAACTTGACCAATCCATCTTTCAAGAGAAAGTTAAATTTAAATATTTTGTGGCATGGCGAGCAAAATGTGGAGGAGTCACACCCCGTTGTTAGTACATAGCATTTGTTGTGTTAATTAAAAGGAAAATCTTCTAATAGACCTAATAATTCATTTAGCAAAAAAATTCCAAATAACGTTTTACTGTTTGGAGATTCTCAATAATGAAAGGACCAATTAAATGATTATCGATAATCCCACACCACACGTTAACTGAAAAACGATGCTGCAAATTTGATTCCACTATTTCGTCAGACAAACGATGAGAGTTGCGGGAATTTTCGACGACGTTAGGAGTGAATATTGATTTAACAGTAAGAAGTATGAATCGAATCAATGGCGATTAGCGATTATCCATCGATAAATTTGCATGCACCTAGAATAGTCTTCTTGTTGTAGGTGCTGTACACGCTGTAGGTAATATGGATAAAAACCCGGTTCGTGCAATGTGTGAGTCACTCTTTTCTAAGGAATATCAAGATGAGCGGCAACTCTTTGGGAGTTTGTAGTAGGTAGGGTTCTGTTCAACTAAATCCTGAATCCCTTCTTCATTTACATCTTGTCTACAGTCACGTTCAGATGTGATGTGAGCAATGGGAAGTCTACCGTCTCACATGAAGTGTATAAAGTTTTGATAAAAACGTTTTTATTCGGAATTCTACAATGAGGATACTCTTCAACTGCAGCTGTAGCATTCCCATTGCAAAAACCATAAACAAACATAATATTCGCATATTCCAGATTAGAATAAACGTGTGGCATTTTTTATCGCTTTTATCACCGGTGTCACGAAAAATAATTTATAAGTGACAGGTGATTAGTTGACAAATGATAATTTTTTTATGTGTTGTTTACCATAAGCTGTATATATATTTACAGAGAGAGAGAGAGAGAGCGCGCGCTACACACAAAAATGTACGTATGACTTAAAAAAAACAAAAGTTGTAATCCGATATATATATATATATATATATATATATATATATATATATATATTATATATATATATATATATATATATATATATATATATATATATATATATATATATATATTATATATATATATATATATTATAATATATATATATATACAGGTTGAACAAAAATATGGAAATAGTTAAAAACATTTGTAAAAATGACACATCAAGTCCCGGAAATAGAAGAGGCGCCAGAGGCACTCATGTGTTATGTGTAATAAAGAACTTATAGCGTCAGTAGGAAGCGTCAGTTGCCGTGTACCATATTATGTGCTGGTACAAGTGAGATATATTCAAGTTTGCAAAGTTTCAAAGAGAGGAAAATTGTTGGTTCCCAGATACAATATCCAAGGTCACGGATGCATATTGTGCATCCGGAAAAAAACATTATTCGATATACACCAGCGTGGACGTTAAGTCAAAATTAGGTCACTGAGACAGATGAGAGCTGCAAAAGTTACCCCTAAGCTGAATACCAGTCTTACAAACTCTGTCACTAACAGTGTAGAGGGAACTCAATAGGCTAGATATTCATGGGCACAATATTCACTAGCAATCGCCAAACTGTTGGTAAACGACAAGAATGTCAGAAAGTGGAGAGTGGTGCAGCACTCATAAAGATTGAACTGCCGGACAATGAAACTCAATGCTTTTGTCAGTTTAATCGACCTTCACACTGTTACCAATGTTCAACCAACTTTACGTGTAGAGAACACATCCCGGAAATATGATCTGAATTACCTCATGCCACAGGTAAAGCACTGAATCTCTTCCATCACGCCTTGGGCAACCTCAACATGGTATTATGCAGGTCCAGGTTTCACCATCAGCAAAAGTGTAACTGCCATGGATTATGTCCGAAATTTGAGTGACTAATTTCATACAATGTAGCGAAGAAAGTTACTTGGATTGTGTAATTTATCAAGATAATAAGGCTCTAATTAATCCAACTCTATCCAGTCTTGGTTTGATGAATATGCACATGAGATTTCATATTTATGTTTTTTTTTTTTTTTTTTTTTTTTTTTTTTTTTGCACCCACAATAGCCAAACCTTTATAAACGAGCCCCTGTAGTCAAGAATAGAATTTGAGATCGCTATCCACCATCAGTATCCCTACTGGAATTTTATCTACTTTTGCATGAGGAATGGTATAAAATCCCGTTATGCACCATCTAGAATCTGTATTAGTTTATTTCTAGATGAATTCAAGCGATTATAAATGTGAAAACTAGTCCTACACCATATTAAGAAATAAATCAATTCATTTACCAGGTGCTTCCATATTTTTGGTTAACCCATATATATATATATATATATATATATATATATATATATATATATATATATATATATATATATATATATATATATATATATATATATATATATATATATATATATATATATATATATATATATATATCCTATTTAAAATTAACAATTAAAGCGAATTTAAATCAATATCCAGCAATTCTTATCTGGATGTCCGGCCGGATAAAAGACCGTATATCCAGTAAATTTGCTATCGGCCCATCCTTATTTTATACACCGTATATATATATATATATATATATATATATATATATATATATATATATATATATATATATATATATATATATATATATATATATATATATATATATATATATATATAATAATATAAATAATGTAAATAAATGTTCGAATGTTAAATAAAAATTTAATAAATAAATAAATAAATAAATTTTTTAAAAAATGTAGTTTGGTTTGTATATGGAAGTCCTCTTTAAAGTTAAAAAAAAAAAAGAAAAAAGAAAAAGAAAAAAAAGAAAAAGTAGAAGAAAAAGAAAAAGAAAAGAAAATGAAGAAAAAGAAAAAGAAGAAAAAGAAGAAAAAGAAAAAAAAGAAAAAAAAGAAAAAAAAAGAAAAGAAAGTAAACAAAAAAGAAAAGAATAAGAATAAGAAGAATAAGAATAAGAAGAATAAGAATAAGAATAAGAAGAAGAAAAAGAAAGAAAAGAAGAAGAAGAAGAAGAAGAAGAAGAAGAAGAAGAAGAAGAAGAAAAAGAAGAAGAAGAAGAAGAAGAAGAAGAAGAAGAAGAAGAAGAAGAAGAAGAAAAAAAGAAAAAAAAAAAAAAAAAAAGAAAAGACAAGAAAGAGAAGAAAAAAGACAAAAGAAGAAAGAAAAAAGAAGACCAAAGGTTCTAAACACGCATTTTCAATCCGTTATTACAAACGGTGTTTGAATAGCGAATGGAAATGCACGAAGTAAACAGATGATGATGCCGATAGAACAAGACGAACAACGGTTAAACTCAAGAGGGAGGGAGGAGGTGAGGGAGGAAGACGGCAGGACTCGGAGATACGGGTCAAAACGTGACATGCAAGACGTGTCACTTCAAAGAAAAATAAAAATAATACCATTCAAACCAGTAGTGGTAGTCATATTCGTACTAGTGGAAATAATAATATTAACATGATGATGAAGATGTATAACAATAATAATAATAATAATAATAATAATAATAATAATAATAATAATAATAATAATAGTATTAATAATAACGGTTCAACGTGTAACATACGATTTTACGAGGAAAAACATCAATTAATATTAACAATAGGTGTAGTAGAAATAAAAACAATACTAATTATTATTTACTGTTTTTCATGTAAGTTCTGAAAATAAATAATATAAATAATAATAATAATAATAAATAATATTATTATTATTATTATTATTATTATTATTATTATTATTATTATTATAACAGTTAAAGCATGACAAGCAACTTCAAAGAAAAATAATAATAGTAAAAGTTAAAGATGTACAAGAAGTAGCAATGAAAATAAAATATATATTCTATTAATATTACTGTTTCTACTAACACTAACTTTTGCTATTACTACTATTATTTTTTCCCCCCAAGTTGCTTCTAATGCTTTGATCTGTAATTTTAAAATTTTTATTATTATTATTATTATTATTATTATTATTATTATTGGGAAAATATTTTGCTAATTAATTCAGTTAATAGTTGTATATACGACAATTAACAGTATTCTTTAGCATAATATTTTTGCCTGTGATAATAATAATAATAATTATCAAATATATTAAGTAGGAATGGGCCGGATATCCGGTGACGATCCGGTTATCCGATAAAATTAAAATTCTTAATTGTAAGAACAAACTTTTCAAATTATTAAAGCATCCCAATATCATTGTATCTAATTGTATCTAATTTTTTTTCACAGAATTATATATATAATATATATATATATATATATATATTATATATTATATATATATATATATATATATATATATATATATATATATATATATATATATATATATATATATATATATATATATATATATATATATATATATATCCCCTCTGAAGGACAAAAACCAGGGGTATACCAATTTCCAAAAAAAGTTTTGGAATATCTTAAACATGATCGATTAAAGGCCGACATGTACCGATATACTGCGTTTGAAGGTTTGCAAGTCAAAGAAAGTTAGAAAAATAGGTAAAGGAAATGTTTTTCAGGTAATACCAGTAGAATACATGCAAGATTGAGCAGAGCGATTGAGTCTTGGCGCCAGAGTGTTAGACATAGAATGGATGAGATTGTGTAGAAAGGCGTGTCGCTCGAGCCATTCTCGGTTTAAGAGGTATGCGACGAGAGAGTTCAGAAAAGCAGTGTCCGTTGTAATAGTATAGAGAAAGTAACGTAACAGTTTGATGACCCGAAAAAGTAGTAGTAAGAGCGAGTTTATAAGATGAAAAGCCATAGACTCCACCATTTCGAGAACTATTTCAGTGTAACTACCCCAGATGAGTGAGTCGAACTACATACATAAGCGAACAACATCTATATAAAGCGCAAGCAACTGGGGTGAAGTGAAAAAATTTCGAAGTAGACTCAGAACACTCGACCTCTTAGCTTCTTTAGAAAGAGAAGTAATGTGATCTTCCAAGAAAGATCACGAAAAAAGCTGCAAGGAGAATTTTACCCTAAGATCCCCACTTCCATCCATTTAACATGATGATGATTGTGCTAGAACGCAGTAAGATAGACTGGTTAGGCTGCAGGAGTTTGGAGATAATATCCTGCAACATTGTTCAGAAAGGTACACTATTACTCTTGTGCAATGACGAAGGTCAATTTAACTCGAGTGAACTGTGTAAGCATTCAAATAAAAGATTCGCTACTGATCTGAAGACAATTCTCGCATGCTACACGAATGATCGTTGCACTCCCAGCGAGTGACTGTGTAAAGAGTTGTTGCCAATGTTGGCATCATGACCTCATGGGTCATTATTTCTTCTATGGGTGGTGTTTTTGTTACTGTAACCTCTCCTCCATTACATCCATATGCTCGAAAATCTTTTAAGGCCACCAACTCGAACATCCTGAACTTGAGGAACGCAGGATGTTGTTTCAACTAGATAGGAACTACAGCAAATACAGCTCAAAGATCATTGTGATTTTTAAGTATTCAGATCGGCTTATCTCGTTGCGTGGCGATGTTGGGGACCTTTGACCTCACTCCTTGTGATTGCTTTCTGTGGGGCTACTTAAATCACGAATGAATACTCATCGACCACAAACCCTTGCGTCCTTATGGTTATTATTCAGCGAGAGAATGAGCCGCTGTTCAACCGGACATGGGACGTCGAGTCATAACGGTCTTCAGAATATGACTCAAAGAGTGCTACCGGACAATGACGGTCTAAAAATTTGAGAGAATTTAATCTTTAAAACATGATAACTTAAAACAGTATTGAATGACATTTCATGTGTGCAAACAATAATTACCTTTAACCATAGTTTTTTTTTTTTTTTACTTACCTTGGAATTTTTTTTTTTTTTTTTTTTTTTTTTGGGGGGGGTTGGCCACCCTATTTATATATATATATTTATATATATATAATTATATATATATATATATATATATATATATATATATATATATATATATATATATATATATATATATATATATATATATATATATATATATATTATATATATATATATATAATATATAAATATTTCAAAAGTTAAATTTAGCAATGAATGTTGAATTTTAAGGTAATTTCCGGCAAATTTTATCAGGATAGTAAAAAAACGAACATTCAGTCGGATATCCGATATCCAGTTTTTGAAATACCGGAATATCCGGTATCCGACAAATTCACTTTCCGGCCAGTCCCTAATATTAACCCTAAATGAGCATCCATGGTTATTATTAAGTCGTCAACTCAGGAATAATAATAATAATAATAATAATAATAATAATAATAATAATAATAATAATAATAATAAATAATAATTATTATTATTATTATCATCATCAATTGATAAAGCCTATAATATAATTAAGCTAATTAAGCAAGATTAAAGAATAGGCATATATATATTTTATTAACAAGTAACAAACAAAAGTCTGTACACACTTGCGCGAACTCACACACCTACACAATTATATATAATATATATATATATATATATATATATATATATATATATATATATATATATATATATATATATATATATATATATATATATATATATATATATATATATTTATATATATATATATATATATATATATATATATATATATATATATATTATTATAATATATATATTTTTATATATTATTAATTTTAATTTTAATAAAAAAAAATTTTTTTCCTTTTTCACGCACAATAATACTAATACTAATACTAATAATAATAATAATAAATAATATAAATAATAATATAATATATATATATATATATAATATATATATATATATATATTAATATATATATATATATATATATATATATATATATATATATATATATATATATATATATATATATATATATATATCACGAAACAAAAGGAAAAGAAAGAATCAAATACTTAAATATTTAAAGTCATTATTTATGAATGAAATGCAGAGAAATAAAATGAAAAATTCAAAATGGTTCACTAAAAAAAATTTTTTTTTGTTTTAATCAAATTATTTCGTTCACTAAAATTACAGAATTTATATATATATATATATATATATATATATATATATATATATATATATATATATATATATATATATATATATATATATATATATATATATATATATATATATATATATATATATATATATATATATAATATATATATTCTATTTTTTATTTATTTATTTAAATATTTTTTTTTTTTTTTTTTTTTTTTTTTTTTTTTTTTTTTTTTTTTTTTTTATTTATATATTATATATATATATATATATATATATATATATATATATATATATATATATATATATATATATATATATATATATATATATATATATATATATATATATATATATATATTAGTGATGGACGATTAATCGTCAATCAGTTTTCTGTCGATAATTTTGCCTATTAATTTATAATATTGGCTTATAAATAACTCTCTGTTCCACCTTCTCTTGTTGGGAGTGAAAGCCTGTTTAGTAGTGGGGGCTAAACAACACCCCAAGACGAAATCTAATTTCCCTAGAATGCATCACAATTTTAGAGCTCTAAATCAATGTTCTGAAGATACTATAGGCTGTCCCCCTAGGGTCTTAACCCCATATATGCGTTTATAGCTATCAAAGTACTGGTCGTAAGTTAATAAAATTTGTATATGAACATTTTCAGTTAAGTTGAATAAAATTTGTTATATGAACATTTTCGGTTGAGTTCATAATTATCTGGATGACAAGGAACTCCGTGTACTGGCTATTTTCAGCAAGATGACGTCACTTGTCACACGTATAGCGTAAGCATGCACAAAAAATTGAGTCATTCTTTGAGGATAAGGTTATTTCCATAGAACTTTGGATAACCAAGGTCGCCCGACCTCACCCAGCGGGATTTCTTCTTATGGAGTAAAGCTGAAATAGAAAGTGTATCGCTACAAGCCACGTACTTTCATGCAACTGAAAGCTAACATCCGACAGGACACTGACACCGTGACTCCCAGTATGTTGACGGTAACCTACCGTAACATGGGAAAGTGTGCGAAGGTTATGCCTTTATGTTAATGGAGATCACTTCCCACATTTGTTGTGACGTTGGCACGTTTCTCACACACCAATGGATTGTTTGTGGCAAATTTTATTAACATATGACCACTACTTTAATATATATATATATATATATATATATATATATATATATATATATATATATATATTATATATATAATATATATATATATATATATATATATATATATATATATATATATATTATATATATAAAAGCATATCTGGGGCCGAGAACAAGTGGGACACCCTTTATTATACTACATATTAAAATTACATTAATTTACACATTTGAATAAACAAAAGAATTTAATTCTTCCTTATTATAAAATTGTGAAATTTAATTTATTAAAATAATTGAAATTTTTAAAATAAAAAAAAAAAAAAAAAAAAAAAAAAAAAAAAAAAAAAAAATATATATATATATATATATATATATATATATATATATATATATATATATATATATATATATATATATATATATATATATATATATATATATATATATATATATATATATATATATATATATATATATATATATATATATATATGTCTCTTAAAGGGAAATTAACCAAAGACCGAATCAAATAAATTAAACACATCAATATTGTTACTTTAATAATATTATTTGAAGAAAAAGAAATTATTATAAGAAAAAAATTATATGAAAAAATTAATGAATGAAATAATAAAATCAGGCCATTTGAAAGCAGTACTCAGTCTTTAAACCCAAGTTTTTCTCAATTGTCTTTTATCAATAGATAGATAGATAGATAGATAGATAGATAGATAGATAGATAGATAGATAGATAGATAGATAGATAGATAGATAGATAGATAGATAGATGGATGGATAGATGGATAGATGGATGGATAGATAGATGGATGATAGATAGATGGATGGATAGATAGATAGATAGATAGATAGATAGATAGATAGATAGATAGGATGGATGGATAGATTGATATATAGATAAATGGCTGGATTGATAGATGAATAGATAGAGATGATTGGATAGGTAAATAGACAGAGATGCTTGGATAGATAAATGGAGATAGAAAGAGATGATAGATAGATAGATAGAGGGATAGACAGATATAGATTAGATATAGATAGAGGTGGTTGTATAGATAAACATAGATAGAAGGA
>SEYY01016725.1:0-33939 GCA_009176605.1 Armadillidium nasatum
TATTTATTTATTTAGGGGGAGTACGTAGCGCCGTCCGAAGCGATGAAAGTACCCTTCATTGTGATTAACCGCGGGGTGATAGGGTGGGCTAGACCACTCCGTTTCCCTCCGTTGCCCTTTGGTTCGTTCTTTTTCGCTTTTCACCTTTTCAGAGGGTCTCTAGTGTACCCTTGTCTCACATTGGAATGTCTATGGTTCAACGTTTCCTTCCCTCAACTCCCTTCTCACGTTCCTACAATTTTACAAGTACTTACTCCTACATTACCTTTAATATAACAACATGAAATGGAAAAACTTGAAACTGCCTCGGAGATGCCACGAGGGTCGGCATTCGAAGAAAACTCCTCTTCCACTCCTACCCCTTTCAACACTTGGGAGTTGTTGGCCTCCGGTGATGGGGTTGGTGCCACCAAGACCTCTATGCCGACTTCCCCTGGTGCACGATCTTCTTTTTTCATTAACTTCTGCAACATTCCTGGTCTCTTTACTAATTTCCACTTTGTCGAATACCACCTCTCTTCTTCTTGAAAAAATCTCCTATTCTTAACCGAAACTCAGGTGTTTGAGTGTTCTGACAGCAAGCCCTACTCTGTTTCCTCCTATTGTCTCTATCCTCAATTTTCAGCCAAATTTCTATCTACTTATCTCCTCACTCTACAGACTATCCAAAATTCTTTGACTATCTTAACTCCAAAATAGAACAAATCCTTTCTTCTTCTCCTTTCTCCGAAATCATAATTTTAGGTGATTTCAATGTTCACCACCGCCAATGGCTTTCATCTAGTTCTCATGATACAGCTGGTGAAATCGTATTTCAATTTTCTATGCAGAAAAACATTGAGCAGTTGGTGCATCTCCCTACCCATATCCGTGATCACCTTGGTGATGAACCCAATATTTTTTTATCTTTTCCTAACTTCTTATCCTTCTCCTTACAATGTTAAACTCTTTCCTCCTCTGGGTTCATCCGATCACCTTCTTATCTCTGTATCTTGTCTTGACTCTTCAAGTCTTCCGCAAGAACGGCCCCCGAGTTAGGCGAGGAGACGTTTCTGGCATTTCGATGCCACTAACTAGTCTGACTTGCAGTTGTACTTTTCTGATTTTCCATGGAATGATTACTGTTTCCGTTGTAGGGGTCCCTCTGAGAGTGTAGAGCGCATAACCGAGGTTATTCTCTCTGGCATGGAGGCTTGGTGCCACCAAGACCTCTATGCCGACTTCTCCTGGTGCACGATCTTCTTTTTTCATTAACTTCTGCAACATTCCTGGTCTCTTTACTAATTTCCACTTTGTCGAATACCACCTCTCTTCTTCTTGAAAAAATCTCCTATTCTTAACCGAAACTCAGGTGTTTGAGTGTTCTGACAGCAAGCCCTACTCTGTTTCCTCCTATTGTCTCTATCCTCAATTTTCAGCCAAATTTCTATCTACTTATCTCCTCACTCTACAGACTATCCAAAATTCTTTGACTATCTTAACTCCAAAATAGAACAAATCCTTTCTTCTTCTCCTTTCTCCGAAATCATAATTTTAGGTGATTTCAATGTTCACCACCGCCAATGGCTTTCATCTAGTTCTCATGATACAGCTGGTGAAATCGTATTTCAATTTTCTATGCAGAAAAACATTGAGCAGTTGGTGCATCTCCCTACCCATATCCGTGATCACCTTGGTGATGAACCCAATATTTTTTTATCTTTTCCTAACTTCTTATCCTTCTCCTTACAATGTTAAACTCTTTCCTCCTCTGGGTTCATCCGATCACCTTCTTATCTCTGTATCTTGTCTTGACTCTTCAAGTCTTCCGCAAGAACGGCCCCCGACTTAGGCGAGGAGACGTTTCTGGCATTTCGATGCCACTAACTAGTCTGACTTGCAGTTGTACTTTTCTGATTTTCCATGGAATGATTACTGTTTCCGTTGTAGGGGTCCCTCTGAGAGTGTAGAGCGCATAACCGAGGTTATTCTCTCTGGCATGGAGGCGTACATTCCATATTCTTTCCCTTCCACTAAACCTAATAAACCTTTGTATAACTCTGCTTGTTCTCGTGCTATCCGCCGCAAGGATGCTGCCTTCAGGGACTAGTAACGTCTTCAAACTCCTGCAACTCATGCAAATTATATTTCATTCCGGAATCGTGCAAAATCTATTCTCCGTAACACTAAAAACTCTTTTCTCCGTTTAAAATGCTACAATCTTTCTGGTTCTACTTCCTCAGCCATTTTTTGGCATTTTGCAAAAAATGTCAATTCTAACTTTGCTTCTTCCTCTTTCCCTCCTCTAGTTTCTTCTAACGGTACAACTGCCGTTTTGCCTTCCTCTAAAGCTGAACTCTTCACTCGAACTTTTGCTTCTAATTTAAGCTTATACGATTACGGAGCTGTTCTTACTCCTTCAACCCCCTCAAACTCATTTATGCCTAGAATTATAATTTCTTCTAAAGACGTCACTTCTGCTCTCTCTGAACTTAACACTAAGAAGGCGCACGGTCCTGATGGTATCCCTCCTGTGGTTCTCAAAACTTGTGCTTCCGAGCTTGCATCCGGCCTTGGTAAACATTTTCGTCTATTTCTTTCTACTTCAATCTTCCCTTCTTGCTAGAAACGTACGCTCATTCAGCCTGTGCCGAAGAAGGGGGACCCCTCTCAACCTTCTAACTATCGTCCCATTTCTTTAACCTCCGTTCTTTCTAAAGTTTTCGAATCTATCCTTAACAGGAAGATTTGGAAACATCTCAATTCTTCTAATCTTATCTCTGATCGCCAGTATGGCTTTCGTAAGAAACACTCTACTGGTGATCTTCTTTCCCTTCTCTCTGTTTCTTATTCCTCCGTTTTTTGGCATTTCGTCGAATCTTTTGCTGATGAATTAGACATATCGAAAGCTTCGATAAAGTCTGACACAAAGCTTTGAATTCTAAAATTCCCTATTTCGGAATCTATTCTTCCCTCGGTAACCTTCTCTCTCATTTCTTTTCCGGTCGTTCTATAGCAGCGGTTGTAGACGGCCTCTGCTCTTCTTTTAAATCTATTAATAGTGGTGTTCCTCAAGGTTCTGTCTTATCTTCAACGCTTTTTCTACTTTTCATTAATGACCATCTCTTAATATTCTTGGTGTTTCTTTTCTCCCGATCTTTCTTGGAGAGATCACATTACCTCTCTTTCTAAACAAGCTTCTAAGAGTTCAGGTGTTCTGAGGCGCCTTCACTATTTCTTTAATTCACCCCAGTTGCTTGCACTGTATAGGGGTGTTGTTCGCCCCTGAATGGAGTATGCGTCACTCATCTGGGGTGGTTCCACTCATACAGCTCTCCTCAAGAAGGTGGAGTCTAGAGCCTTTCATCTTATCAACTCTCCTGCTCTTACTAGTTCTCTCCAGTCTCTTTCTTCCCGTCGAATTGTTGCATCATTTTCTCTATACTATCGCTATTACAATGGATACTGTTCTTCTGAACTCTCTCGTCGCATACCTCCTCCTCTGAGAAGGGCTCGTGCTCCTCGTCTTTCTACACAATCTCATCCTTTCTCTGTCCAACTCTCTAACCCCAGACTTAACCGGTATGCTCTGTCCTACATGTATTCTACTGGTAAAGTCTGGAACACACTCCCCCCTTCTTCTATTTTCTCAACTTCCTCTGATTTACACACCTTCAAACGTCGTGTATCAGGTCACGTCGGTCTTTAATCTGACCAGCATCCCGTCTTTCCAACTAACTATGGTGGAATTTAGTAGGCCTCTGGCCTTTGCCCACCAGAGGTAAAAATAATAAAAAAAAAGTATAAATATTATATATATATATATATATATAATATATATAATATATATATATATATATATATATAATATATATATATATATATATATATATATATATATATAATATGTAATGAAATATATAAAAGTTAAAAAGCATATAAATCTCTCTAGTTATTTAATAATTTTGATAGGAGTTTTAGCGAGCAGATAAATTTATTTATTTGTACGTTTATTTCTGTTCCCCTTTAGTTAAGTCATAATAAATATGTTTATAAGAAAAGTTATAAATTATTTTTAATATTATAAAACGTTGCTATACAATAATAATTTCTTAAAAGCTTACATAACATTTATTAAGTTTAGTTTTAATATCGGCATTCTAATATTTACCAGTAAAAGATTTTGTCGAAAAGAGCCAATATGATATTGTATTTTATTATTACTTTATATTATATGCTTTTATTTATATTTTTCTCTTTAATTTTATAAAGTACTTTCTAAATAGTTTTTATTTTTATTAACTGTTTTATTATTAATGTTTGTCTTTGTCCATAATAAATTATTGAAATCGTAGATAAATCGTTGAAATTTCTTTTCGTGTGAAACGTGTTTAGGATTATTTGTCTCGAATGTAGCACTATATTTTATTACATGTTTCTTTAGTATTGATTTATTTGTATAAACCTATATATATATACATATATATATATATATATATATATATATATATATATATATATATATTATATATATATATATATATATATATATATATATATATATATATATATATATATATATATATATATATATATATATATATATATATATATATATTATATATATTATATATATATATATATATATATATATATATATATATATATATATATATATATATATATATATATATATATATATTATATATATATATATATATATATATATATATATATATATATATATATATATATATATATATATATATATATATATATATATATATATATATATATATATATATATATATATATATATATATATGTATATTTACATTTGCATATATTCATTTGTATTTATATTTATATTTAATTAATATTATATTTAGTGTATTGTAGGTCATAACTTTGCTTTATTTATTAATAAGAAGATATAAAAGAGTAAAAATAGCTTCCTTTGGCTATAACACAATGGGTGCGAATGAAGAAATTTTCTAACGTTCTAAAACGTTTACTGTTGCTTAAAAAGAATATATAAAAGGGATTTATTTAATTATATCTCTGTAATCAAATAGTTTCTGATGGCCAAACTTGAATAGTTTTTGTATCATAATGTATGTAATTAATGAAATATAATTGAGTCGATTTTTAACCTTATATTTTATTATTTTAATGTTTGTTCATGTAAAAAGTGCAATAAGTAGATTTTAGTTGACTTTTAATAAAGATGAAAAACGTAACTTTATAAGAAATGTATGTAATTATGTTTCGTGAATATTAAGTATGAAGAGGATTCAGTTTTCATCATTTCCCATCCAAGATAAATTTCAGAAAACGATTGACGATATCTCAGATAAAATTTATACAGTATGGATCTATCTGGTAATAGGTAGTCTTGCCTGATAATAGACAAACTTGTCTAGCAATAGACAAAGAACTGACTGGAATAATCTGGCTGAAGGAAAATAAGACCTTTCTTAGACGGTAATATCTTAGAGAGTCTTGCTGGAGAAACATTTTTCTTAAGTTTTACTAGGATTGGATGACAATGTCCTTTCAGCTACTGTAGCAGGTGCAGGGTAAATTGTTTCTTCATTAGTACATAAATTGTACTATGAGATCAAATATTTAGCCAGCTAAACGTTATAAATGAACATTTTTGTAAACGATCTGGCAATAGATCGAAAAGAGTACATGGTAATGTGCTCTCTTAAAGATGTTGCATGGTAATGGGCTTAACATGTAATTAAATGTAATAGAATCCATTACGCTATAAAATCCGAGAACGCCTTATAATTCACGCTACCATTATTCATTTTTATTTCTATATTAAGACCATATAATATTTTTTGTATTAATGTTTCTTTTTATTTTTTAAATTCTAAATTGAGATCGTGCTTACTTGCCACGCTATTTGAGTCTAATTAAACCTTTATCTTTATTTCAAATAAAATAATGGATCCAGATAACAGCATCGTGTCAGAGGGAGATAATTTTATACTATATATATATATATATATATATATATATATATATATATATATATTATATATATATATATATATATATATATATATATATATATATATATATATATATATATATATATATATATATATATATATATATATATATATATATATATATATATATATATATATATATATATAGATATAATATTATATGTAATAAATAATTAAGGTCTGCTAACTCTCTCGCAGATCGAATACATTAAACATCATTGTTTAAAGTTTGCTATAGGGAAATCGAACCCGGGCCCTATAGCACAAAAGCATAGCGTTTTACCACTACGCTACTGGCGGTTCAAAAGTGAAATCCAAAGAGGAGTCTTATGAATTCACAAGAGCAACCTCCAAGGATTTCTCCCGACCGCGCTTGAGCGAGTGGCAAATGACCCGGGCTCGGCCCCCCCTTTCCTCTCGCAAACTAAATATATAGATAAATAATTAAGGTTTGCTAACTCTCTCGCAGATCGAATACATTAAACATCATTGTTTAAAGTTTGCTAGAGGGGAATCGAACCCGGGCCCTATAGCACAAAAGCATAGCGTTTTACCACTACGCTACTGGCGGTTCAAAAGTGAAATCCAAAGAGGAGTCTTATGAATTCACAAGAGCAACCTCCAAGGATTTCTCCCGACCGCACTTGAGCGAGTGGCAAATGACCCGGGCTCGGCCCCCCCCTTTCCTCTCGGTAAAACGCTATGCTTTTGTGCTATAGGGCAAGGGTTCGATTTCCCTATAGCAAACTTTAAACAATGATGTTTAATGTATTCGATCTGCGAGAGAGTTAGCAGACCTTAATTATTTATCTATATATTTAGTTTGCGAGTTTATTTGCCACTCGCTCAAGCGCCGTCGGGAGAAATCCTTGGAGGTTGCTCTTGTGAATTCATAAGCCTCCTCTTTGGATTTCTCTTTTGAACCGCCAGTAGCGTAGTGGTAAAACGCTATGCTTTTGTGCTATAGGGCCCGGGTTCGATTCCCGTATAGCAAACTTTAAACAATGATGTTAATATATATATATATATAATTATATATATATATATATATATATATATATATATATATATATATATATATATATATATATAGCTCCGTCCGAAGCGATGCAAGTACCCACAATTGATCATAACCTGCGGAGTGGTGGGATGGTCCCTTTGGATTTATGTTTCACCTTCTCAGAGGGTTTCTAGTGTACCCTTGCCTTATATTGGAGTGTCAATGCTCCCACTACTTCACCATCCCATTTCTTCATATTTTCACACAAATTTACAAGCGCTTACTCATACATTACCCTAATTAAATAAAGGACGAAATTCAAAGCAGCTTTGTAGATGCTTCGAGGTACGGCATCTTATGGATGCTCCTCATCCATCCCTCACCACATCATCAGTTGGGAGTTGGCGGCACTCCGATGATGGGGATGGTACCTCTAGGTCCCCGCTTAAGGTTTCCACGGTGCACGGTCTTCTTTTTTCATTAATTTCGGAATATGCGAGGCCTTTTTTCTATTTCCACTTTGTCGAACACCATCTCTCTTCTTCTAAATCTCATCTCATAATCTTAACCAAAACTAACGTGCTTGAGTGTGCTGAATTCAGACCTTATTCTGTTACCTCATCCTGTCTTTATTCTCAGTTTTCAGTCAAAAGCGGATGTTGCGCATATGTTATTTGCTCTCGTGTCTCTAAATTTGAGTCTACTTTATGGCTTAAGCTCTCTTGCAATTCTACTACTAAATTTATTTATTCTGTTAATTTAAAATTTATTTAAAATTTAAAATTTAAAGTTAAATTTATTTCTTCTGGTAAATACATTTACCTCCTAATTCTACTGAATATAAGAAATTCTTCGACTATTTAAACTCTATAATAGACACATTCTTTCTTTTTCTTTTTTCTTCGAAATCATCATTTTAGGTAATTTCAATTTTCACCACCGCCAATGGCTTTCATCTCATTCCCATGATTATGCTCGTGAACTAGACTATGATTTTTCTATCCAGAACAACCTTGAGCAGTTGGTGCAACTCCCTATCTGTATTCCTGACCGTCTTAGTGATGAACCCAACATACTTACGTTCATCCAATCACACTCTTATCTCTGTATCTTGTTTTGTCTCTTTAGGTCTTCCGCAAGAACCGTACCCTCTTTCGACGAGGAGACGCTACTGGCTCTTTGGTGCTACTGAGTGATCTGACATGCAGTTGTACTTCACTTATTTCCCATGGAATGATTACTGCTTTTGTGAGGGAGGAGAGGGTTCCTCGGAGTGTACTGAGCGCATAACAGAGGTGATTCTCTCTGGAATGGAGGGGTACATTCCATATTCTTTCCCTTCTACTAAATCTACCAAACCTTGGTTTAACTCTATTTGTTCTCTCGCTATCCATAGTAGGAATGCTGTCTTCAAAGTTTACCGTCGTCTTCAAACTCATGAAACATTCACCTTATATTTCATCCCGTAATCGTGCAAAATCTATTCTTCTAGATACCAAAAACTCTTTTCTCCGTCGTAAATACAATAATCGTTCTGGTTCCTCTTCCTCTCGCCTTTTCTAGCATTTTTCCCAAAATGTCAGCTCTAACTTTGCTTCTTCCTCTTTTCCTCCTCTAGTCTCTTCTGAACGTACAACTGCCATTTTACCTTAAACTAAAATTGAGCTCTTCGCTCAAACATTTGCCTCTAATTCAATCTTAGACGATTTTGGAGCTATTTCTCCTTCTTCAACCCTCTCCAACTCATTTATGCCTAACATTGTAATTTCTTCTAAAGATATTATTTCTGCTCTCTCTGAGTTTAATACTAAGAAGGCATATGGTCCTGATGGTATTCCAACAGCGGTTTTCAAAACTCTTGCTTTAGAGCTTGCAGCCTTCCTTGGTAAACTATTTCGTCTCTGTCTCTCTACTTTGACCTTCCCTTCTTACTGGAAACGGGAGCTCATTTAGCCTGTGCCGAAGTTGGGGGACCCATATGACCCCTCTAACTACCGTACAATTTCCTTAACCTCCATTCTTTCTAAAGTTTCGAATCTATCCTTAACAGGAAAATTTGGAAACAACTTAATTCTTCTAATCTTATCTCTGATCGCAAGTATGGCTTTTGTAAAGAGCGTTTTACTTGTTGTTTTCTTTCCCTACTTTCTGACTCTTGGTCCTTCGCTATTCTGGGTTTCGGTGAGTCTTTCGCTGTGGCGCTGGATATTTGAAACCCTTCGAAAAAGTGGCATAAACCTTTTGATTTTCAAACTTCCCTCTTTGACATTCTTTTTGATTTCCTTTCCGGTCGTCTATAGCAGCTGTTGTAGATGGCCACCGTTCTTCTTTTAAATCTATTAATAGTGGTGTTCCTCAAGGATTTGTCCTATCTCCATCTCTTTTTCTAATTTTCATCAATGACCTTCTCTTTATTAGTTCGTCTCCTATACACTCCTATGCCGATGACTCCACTCTTCATTACTCCTTTCAATTTGAAAGACCTCCCTCCCAACAATAGTTGATAGATTCAAGAAGGATGGCCTTAGAGCAACTGACCTCTGATCTTTCTCTTATTTAAAATTGGGGCATGGAAAACATGGTCATTTTTAAAGCCTCAAAAACTCAATTATTCCAATTTTCTACTCGACACAATTTTCCTCATAACTATGATATCTTCTTTGAAAACACTCAACTCAAATTTTCATCTTTCTATATTCTTGATGTTTCTTTTTTTCGTGATCTTTATTGGAAAGATCACATTACTTCTCTTTCTAAACAAGCTTCTAAGAGGTTGGGAGTTCTGATGCGACTTTAGAACTTCTTCATACTACCCCAGTTGCTTGCTCTTTATATTGTGTTGTTAGACTTTTTTATGGAGTACGCCTCACATATCTGGGGTGGTTCCACTCATCCAGTTCTTTTCGAAAAGGTGGATTCTAGAGTATTCCGTCTTAAAATTCTTTTGCTCTTACTAACTCTCCCAAATCTCTTCTTCCCGTCTCACTCTATACTATCTCTATTTCAACGGACACGGCTAATCTGAACTCTCATGTCGCACACCTCTTCCATCGAGAAGGGCTCTTGCGACCCGACTTTCTACTGAGTCTAATCCTTTCTCTGTCCAACTCTCTGACCCCAGACTTAGCCGCTGTGCTCAATCTTACTCGACTCTCCTGGAAAATCTGGATAACACTCCCTTTATCTGTTTTCCCAACTTCTTTTGACTTGCACACTTTTAAACGCAGTGTATCGGGTCACGTTGACAACTAGGCACTAGATTTCCTACTATTCCCCAATCCTGGTGGAAATTGGTAGAACTCCGACCTTTGACTGCCAGAGGAGACATAAATATATATATATATATATATATATATATATATATATATATATATATATATATATATATATATATATATATATATATATATATATATATATATATATATATAACTCTGCACCATATCGCGTATTATGCAGGGTAGTGTCATCTGCAGAAATATCCGTATTCCTGCAACCGTACGTGGGAAGAGAGAAAAAAATTGATTAGAAAGGAGTTAATAGCCTCTCTCTCTCTCTCTCTACATATATATATATATATATATATATATATATATATATATATATATATATATATATATATATATATATATATATATATATATATATATATATATATATATATATATATATATATATATATTATATATATATATATATATATATATATATATATATATATATATATATATATATATATATATATATATATATATATATATATATATATATATATATATATATATATATATATATATATATATATATATATATATATATATATATATATATATATATATATATATATATATATTATTATATGTCACCGTTAAAGTATGAAATCCGTTATGGGCAGGATCCATTTTCAAAACTTTTCTTTTATTATTTGAGCTATTGAGCTGAAATTTACAATGTATATGCATTTTTCCCCGCTGAAAACAGTCGATTTCTGACGTTTTTCTGAGTTTCTAACGGTTTACTAGTAATAGGGGTCAAAATTCAAAAAGAGATTAAATAGAAGTGGTAAAATAATGGTCAGAATGATCCAAAAACTCCCCTGTACATTCTTAGCCCCAATTTCTACAAATTAGAAACAAAACATTTGGGAAAAGTACTGATAGTTATTGATTATAGAAGTTCAAATTTTTTTTTGAAAAAAAAATTTGAAAAAAACATACCCTTCCGGAGAAAAAAATTTATTAAAAAAAATTGATGTTTCTAATTTTTTTTTAAAATTGGATATTGTTTAGAGGAGGGATGGATCTAAAACTTTTATTTAGGACACTTTTAAAAACTAATTGTTTGATTTGAGATACAGCCTCTCAAAATTTGGAAAATTTGAAATTTCGTCGAAAATTCGGCCATTTTCGATAAGCTGTATCTCGAATCAGACAAATAGATTTTAAAAGTGTTTTAAATAAAAGTTTTAGATCTATCCCTCCTTTAAACAATATCCAATTTTCAAAAAAAAAGAAAAAAAAAAAAAAAATATATTTTTTTTTTTTATTTTTTGTCCCGAATGTGTGAATTTTTCAAAATTGGAAAAAAAAAATTTCGACACCTGGTCAAGTAAGGGCATATAACCTGTTTTCTGTTATGCACACATCAAAACTCAGTAAGAAGTTTTTGTAGCCAATAGATTTTTGAATATACACACCAAGTTTGAGATCAAAAAATTTTTTTATGGGGCTTCACCGTAGATTTAAACATACCTTAAATTTCAAAAATTACTCCTAAACTTAAAATCTCTCGTAAAAACGTTAGGAATGGAGTTTTTTCGTCGGGAAAAAAGCTATCTATACTGAAATTTTCAGGAGAATCGGATGAAAATAAAAATTATTTCGACTTTGGATCCTTCCCTTATTTCATAGAATACCTAGTTATTCCATGAAATAACTGATCGTGTCCGTTAAAGTGTAAAACTCTCGTGTATTTCATGGTTTAACTAGTTTTTTCATAGAATAACGATCTGCAGCCCGTTAAATTGTAAAATAATCTATATCTTATATCTCGCTTTTTAGTATAAGGTACATTTACGTTTCGTTTAACAATATGGAAAGTAGCGGGACAAAAAACGTTAATTTCGAATTCAAATAAAAAATGTTTTTGTTTTAGAAATAGTTATTTGTAATTCCAAGTGTCATTTTAGTAATCCTTGTTGTAACAAATGATTTTATGGTACGTTTCCATAAATACCATTTATACGATGCATAAATTATATAAATTGCTTGTTTTTCATTTTAATTGTCTACCATTAGTTTATTTAGAGAATACCAAGTTATTTCATTTTAGATATATTGTTTATTTTACGCTTTAACTGTCTGTTATTAGTTAATTTATAGAATACCTAGTTATTTCATAGAATAACTAGTTAAAGTGTCAAATTATTAACATATTACACACTTTAACGGCCACGATCAGTTATTTCATGGAATAACTAGGTATTCTATGAAATAATTGCACTATGTACTTTAACGGTAACATATATATATATATATATATATATATATATATATATATATATATATATATATATATATATATATATATATATATATATATATATAAATATATATATTATATATATATATATATATATATATATATATATATATATATATATATATATATATATATATATATATATATATATATATATATATATATATATATATATATATATATATATATATATATATATATATATATATATATATATATATATATATATATATATATATATATATATATATATATATATAAATATATATATATATATATATATATATATATATATATATATTATATATATATATATATATATATATATATATATATATATATATATATATATATATATATATATATATATATATATATATATATATATATATATATATATATATATATATATATATATATATATATATATATATATATATATATATATATATATATATATATATATATATATATATATATATATATATATATATATATATTATATATATATATATATATATATATATATATATATATATATATATATATATAAATATATATATATATATATATATATATATATATATATATATATATATATATTATATATATATATATATATATATATATATATATATATATATATATATATATATATATATATATATATATATATATATATATATATATATATATATATATATATATATATATATATATATATATATATATATATATATATATATATATATTAAGTGATGGCATCCGCATCCGCATGCGTGGAAGCGGAACATCCGCACAAAAATCAACATCCGCATCCGCATCAAAAACATCCGCATCGCATCCGCAAATTAGAAAATATGACATCCGATCCATCACATATATATATATATATATATATATATATATATATATATATATATATATATATATATATATATATATATGCGAATTGTAGATCAAGAGTGAGGGTGAAGAGAGAACTATCGGATTGGTTTAGCATAGGAGTGGGATTGAGACAGGGGTTTGTAATATCTCCATGTTATTTAATCTATTGATGAATGGTTTACTTAGAAAAATGGAGAGAGAAGGGAAGAGTATTACGTTGAGAAATATGGAGGGTGAATGTGAAGTGAATGTTTTACTTTTTGCAGATGATGCGGCATGTGTTGGTGGCAGAATCTGGAGAAAAGATGAGAATACTTGTGAGAGAGTTTGAATTGAAATGTGCAAACACGAGATTGAAATTCAATCCAGCGAAGAATAAAGTTATGAGGATTGGAGGTGGGGATGAGGAAATGTGGAGGGAGGAATTGGTTTGTAGAAGTGTGAGAATGGAAACTTGAGGAGGTGAATGAATTCAAATATCTAGTAATGTTGGGTGGAAGGTAAGGGTGGGACTGAAAAATGAATAAAGAACAGAGTGGTTGAAGGAATGAAAGTATTGGGGGGCCTAAGAAAAGTATGGAAGAAAGGAAAAATTTAGAAAGAAATAAAGATAAGAATGTTTGAATGTATGTGTTCTCCTTCTGTATTGTATGTGTGTGAAACATAGACGATAAGTGCTCGGTCGAGAAAAAGTTTCAATGTCTTTGAGATGAAAGATATGAGAGCGATATAGAAATTGAGAATTAATGATAGGATTAGAATGAAAGAATAAGGGAGATGTGTAAATGGAAGAAGGGTGAAATTGATAGAGAGGAGGATGATGTGCTAAAATGGTTTAGACATATGTGAAGAATGAAAGAGAACAGAATGGTTGGCAAGGTACGTAGATCCGATGTAGATAGGGGAAGGGTAGGGGGAGGGGAAGGCCGAAGTGGAGATGGATGGATGGAGTGAGAGTGATTTTGATGGAAGGAATTTGAGTTTAGACGAGGGTAGAAGATTTGTGGAGACAGAGATTTAGGGAGGTTGGTGAAAGCGTTGAAAGGTAAGAATAGTTATGTTTGTAAGGGAATTGTGGCGAACACCACCTCACGAAAGTGGGAAAGGTGATAGTGAAATATATATATATATATATATATATATATATATATATATATATATATATATATATATATATATATATATATATATATATATATATATATATATATATATATATATATATATATATATATATATATATATATATATATATATATATATATATATATATATATATATAATTAACATCCGCATCCGCATCCGCATCCGCATCCTCATCAAAATTAACATCCGCATCCGCATCCGCATCCGCATCCGCATCCGAACTTTTCGAAAATTCAAAATCCGCATCCGCATCCGCATCCGCATCCGCACTTTCGAAAATTCAACATCCGCATCCGCATCCGCATCCGCATCCGCACTTTCGAAAATTAACATCCGCATCCGCATTTTCGAAAATTCAACATCCGCATCCGCATCCGCACTTTCGAAAATTCAACATCCGCATCGCATCCGCATCCGCACTTTCGAAAATTCAACATCCGCATCCGCATCCGCATCCGCACTTCTCCAAAATTCAACATCCGCATCCGCATCCGCATCCACAAATTGGAAAATATGACATCCGAACGATCACTAATATATATATATATATATATTATATATATATATATATATATATATATATATATATATATATATATATATATATATATATATATATATATATATATATATATATATATATATATATATATATATATATATATATATATATATATATATATATATATATATATATAATATATATATATATATATATATATATATATATATATATATATATATATATATATATATATATATATATATATATATATATATATATATATATATATATATATATATATATATATATATATATATATATATATATATATATATATATATATATATATATATATATATATATATATATATATATATATATATATATATATATATATATATATATATATATATATATATATATATATATATATATATATATATATATATATCACCATGACAACATAAAAGTAATCAAAATAAGAATGTATTTACCCCTCAGAAAAAAATTCCTCAATGTGAAAGCATTTAAGTTCAGAAATATACTTTTGAGCCTTTTCTTCATCCATGGAGAGCTATTTTACAAAAGAAATCAGCTTTATACACAAAACAATATAAATTGAAAAGAAATTACTTATATTTTGAAGTACAGAAAATTGAGAAGAATCTTGTCGTCTAGCTTTTCCTTTTGTTTATATGATATTAAAAATTCTTCAGTTTTCTATCAATTTTGCACCAAGAAAGAAAAGAATATTTAAAGAGTTACTGTTCCAAAATTTTATATATATATATATATATATATATATATATATATATATATATATATATATATATATATATATATATATATATATATATATATATATATATATATATATATATATATATATATATATATATATATATATATATATATATATATATATATATATATATATATATATATATATATATATATATATATATATATATATATATATATATATATATATATATATATATATATATATATATATATATATATATATATATATATATATATATATATATATATATATATATATATATATATATATATATATATATATATATATATATATATATATATATATATATATATATATATATATATATATATATATATATATATATATATATATATATATATATATATATATATATATATATATATATATATATATATATATATATATATATAGAGATGTACCGATACCAGTAAAGAGGCCGATACCGATACCGATACTATACTCTATTTTTTTAGGTGCCGATACCGATACTGATACTTTAATTATTAAGAAATACACAGTTATAAGATAGAACATTTGTGTACTGCCAGCCAACTGAGGATTGCATTTCCTGATTTCCTGTACAGCAAATACTTAGTCATGTATTTTCGTGGTTGTGCCCAAGTATATTTTATAAATTAAAATATTATCTGTTAGGAATTATAAAGGTTTAGAACATGGATGGAGAGTCGGAGTCGGTAAATTAAGCGACTCCTACAGAATCCCTTCCCTACTCACCTAGTTTGTACCAACTTTTTAGTTTTTAAGACTTTATATTTTTTTTTAAAAATTATAAAATGTCTTAATTTTTTTTTCTTTCCCTCTCTCTCTCTCTCTCTCTTTACACACACACACACGCATATATATATATATATATATATATATATATATATATATATATATATATATATATATATATATATATATATATATATATATATATATATATATATATATATATATATATATATATATATATATATATATATATATATAGACAGAGAAAAATTTTCCGCACGTGAGGCGTACTCCATAAAGGGTCGAACAACACCCTGATAAAGAGCAAGCAACTGGGGTTTAATAAAAAACCACGAAGTCGCCTCAGAACTCCCAACCTCTTAGAAGCTTTCTTTCCAAGAAAGTTCACGAGAAAAAGAAACAGAGAATATTGAGGACAGATGAAGGTTTGAGTTGAGTGTTTTCGAAGAAGATGTCATAATTGTGTGGAAGATTGTGTCGAGTAGAAAGATTGAGGAATTGAGTTTTTGAAGCATTGAAAACGACCATGTTTTCTCTTCTCCAATTTGAAATACGAGAAAGATCAGAGGTCAGTTACTCCAATCCATACTTCTTGAATCTGAAAATTGCTGTTGGGAGGGGCCTCTTTCATTGTGAAAAGAGTAATGAAGGGTGGAGTTATCGGCATAAGAGTGTATAGGAGACGAAGTAATAGAGAAAAGGTCATTGATGAAAAGTAGAAAAGAGTTGGGGATAGGACAGATCCTTAAGGAGCGCCAATATTTATAGATTTATAGGGAGAACTGTGGCCGTCTACAACAGCTGCTATATTACTGCCGGAAAGAAAATTAGAGAGAAGGATAGATTCCAAGAGGGAAGTTTGGAAATAAAAGCTTTGTGCCAGTTTCTATCGAGGACATTCGGTATGTCTAGAACCACAGCAAAAGACTCACTGAAACCCAGAAGAGCGGAGGACCATGAGTCAGAAAGTACGGAAAGAAGATCACTAGTAGAACGTTCTTTACGAAAGCCATACTGGCGATCAGAGATTAGGTTAGAAGAATTAAGGTGCTTCCAAATCTTCCTGCTAAGGATAGAATCGAAAACTTTAAAGAGAAAGCAGGTTAAAGAAATAGCACGTTAGTTAGAGGGTTGAGAGGGGTCCCCTTTCTTCGGCACAGGCTAAATGAGCTAGCGTTTCCATCAAGAAGGGAAGGTCGAAGTGAAGAGACAAAGACTAAATAGTTTACCAAGGCAGTCTGCAAGCTCAGAAGCACAAGTTTTGAGAACCGCAAGAGGAATACTATCAGATCTGGAATGTTACAGAAATTAATTAAAAAATCACAACGTGCGCCGGGGCAAGCCGAACTTAAGGTCCTGGCGGCACCATCCCCATCAACGGAGGCCACCAACTCTCAGGTGATAATTGGGTGAGGAGTGGATGAGGGGCACTCTTTGGATGAAGCTCCTCGAAGCATCTCTGAGGCTGCTTTGAATTTCACTTTTTTTTTTATTCATTTATTTATTTAATTTTTTTTATTATAAAGGTAATGGACGAGTAAGAGCTTGTAAATTTGGAACATGAGAAGGGAGTAGGGGGAAGGAGAAGTGGGAGCATAGACACTCCAATATGAGGCGAGGGTACACTAGAGACCCTCTGAGAAGGTGAAACGCGAAAAGGAACGAACCAAAGGGCTAGACCAGCGGTTCCCAACCTTTTTAATCTTCCGTACCCCTTCATAATGTTCCGTACCCTTTCGTACACACACAAATCCAATTTATATATATATATATATATATATATATATATATATATATATATATATATATATATATATATATATATATATATATATATATATAATATATATATATATATATATAGAACAATAATTTAATTTCGTAATTTGATATTCTATAATCTATATTCTATTATTTTTTTCTTTTTCATTCTTTTTTAATTAATCCATATATTTTTTGTGTACCCCAATCGATAGAAGGCGTACCCCAGGTTGAGAACCGCTGGTCTAGACCATACTGTCACTCCCCGGATTATGCCCAATAAAGGGTACTTGCATCGCTTTGGACGGCGCTACGTTCTCCCCTACACACACACACACACACACACACACACACACACACACACACACACACACACGCATATATATATATATATATATATATATATATATATATATATATATATATATATATATATATATATATATATATATATATCATGTACCTTGGTTACCATCTTAATATGTTACTAACGGATTAATCAAGGATTAAAATAAAATAAAATATTTAAGAAAAAAAACCAAATGGTAAGAAGTAAATAGCAAGCAACATATCAATGTTCTGGAAACAAAATTATCTCGAAATGACGTTTCAAAATATTACGTAATATTATTTAAAAATTGCACCATTTAATTAAGCCAAAGGGATCAAAAAAATCTGGTATCGGTATCGGTATGGTATCGGTCATTTTTAGCCGATACCGATACCGATACCTGAGAGCTCGATACCGATGCCGATGCCGATACTTGCCGATACCGATACCGATACCGATACTTCACTCCATCCCTAATATATATATATATATATATATATATATATATATATATATATATATATATATATATATATATATATATATATATATATATATATATATATATATTCTCACCAAGCTCCTGTCAGTAATCCTGCACGAAATCCCTCCACTGTCGTCTATCTTCGTATCTTCTCATCTACTCCACATCCTCGATGTCTCCCCCTCTCCCCCCAATTGCCATCCTGATGTTATCTTTCCATCTAATTCTCGGTCTTCCAACTCCCCTCCTTCCCTTCGGCCTCCATTCATAAAATCTCCTCTGATACCTGTCTTGATCCATTTTCTTCACATGTTCAAACCATCTCAATTGTCCCTTCTCAATGAATTTTAATATGTTCTCCACTCCTAATTCCTCTCTTATAGTATCGTTTCTTCTTCTATCCAGTCTCGTCACATACATAATCACCCTCAACACTCTCATTTCGCATGACTGGATTTTACTTTTATCTCTTGTTTTAAGGGCCCACGCCTCATATCCATACACTAGTATTGGTCTCAGGATACTAGTGTATATTATAGTTTTTACTTTCCTTGGGACATTTCTATCCTTCATCAGCGGATATAAGGATATCAGTGCGCTATTAAATTTGCCACGTCTTACATCCAGTTCACGGCTTGTACTGTTCTCAAATCCGAAACACACTCCCAGATATTTAAAGTGATCTGACTGTTTCAGCGCTCTGCCACCCACTCTCACGTTCAAATTTTCCTGCATCTTTCCCATCACCATAACTTCTGTTTTGTCCGCATTAATCCTCATTCCAACTGCATTCAGAATGTCATTCCAAGCTCCAATCATATCTTGTAAAATTTCCTCAGTATCAGCGAACAAAGCCAGATCGTCTGCGTAACCAAAGATTTCCCCATTTACTCTTCTTTGTGCCATCTTTCCACAATAGTCCATTAATGTTATGAACAATATTGGGGAGAGCACGCTTCCTTGCTTCACTTCCGTAGTAATTCTAAACCAATCGCTATTTCCGGTCTGTGTCTTTACTTTACATATGCTATCAACATATGTACTTTCTATTGCTGTTATTAATTTTCTCGGTACCTGATATTTCCTCCCTCTCAATTCTTAGTGTAGTCCTATTTCGTATTCCATTTTCGAGCGGTCGATAGCCAACAAAGTCAATGGGATCCCGAGGTAACATTTGAGCTTCTTGAGTAAATTGTGACGGTTGTCGGCTTGCTAGGCCTGTCCAACCCAAGTTCGAGACTGTCAATTTGTACCATCCAGTGTTCAGTCCCCGAAGGTTACAGGAGGGTCGCATCCCCCCCGACTGTGGAACGCTGGTAGGAACAAGCCGCCGCACCACAACAAGGTTTGACAATCTCTTATCCGGACATAGGCGACTATCCGAACCGACGGCGGATATATATAAATATATATATATATATATATATATATATATATATATATATATATATATATATATATATATATATATATATGTATATATATATAATGGGGAACCATATCGGCATTGTCAGTGCCATGTCAAGTAGGGGGAAAAGTGAGGGGGGAAAGGGTGCCAAGTGAGGGAAAACCATGCTCTTTCCTGAGGTATTTTGTTGGGTAGAGCCCCCTTTTCATGTTCTTTCGTGAGTTACTTTTAATCCTGAGGTTGAGGGGAGTGCCAGAGCCAGCAAAGTTTTTTTTTTTTTTTTTTTTTTTTTTTTTTTTTTTTACAAAACGCCGCCACTCACGTGCAGAGACCTTTTCAAGGAGGGGGCACACACAAAATGCAGAAAACTCACTCAAACACGGACCTAACGTACATCTCTCAGGTGGGCACAGACGGAATCCTTGAAGAGTTGAAGATTAAATACAGGAGGGAAAATAGATGATGGTAGAGGCTCCACAGAGCAAAGGTGACTTAAAAGAAGGAGGCACCACGACGGACTAGCCGGGGGTTTCCTATATCCACACAAAATTGAAGTTAAAGTAGGACACTCCTTGTGTAACGAGGATGACGCAACGGTGGAGGAATGCGATAAGCCATTTTAGTACCCATAAAAAAGAAATAGTGCGCCAACGTCACGTCGCAGAGATAGGAGGTCAACAGAGTTAGAAATTAGGTGACAATTTATTAATCTTTTAGCTTTTGACTCAACCCTATCCAGAAGAGAAGAGGAGCCGGAGCCACCCCAAATGTGAGAACTGTACTCCATACAAGGGCGAATAAGACCCTAATATATTTGGAGTAACTGCTCAGAAGAAAAAAAATTCTCGCAACTTGAACATAACTCCCAGCTTCGTAGAGGCCGCTTTGGCAACAATTGTTTTATGTGGTTTCCAAGACAGTATTGTTTATGTTAAGACCAAGAATGTTAATGTTATTTACAGGTGAGAGGGGAGAGCATCTAAGAGGATAGGAAGTTTGGGAGGTGTTTTTGAGAGGGAAATGTTAAGAAGTTTAGTTCTTAAAAAGTTAAATTTCACAAGGTTGCTATGACCCCACCGGGAAATTCCATCCTAATCGGCAAGAATAAAATCGAAAAGAAGACGAGAAGCAACTTTAGAAGCAAAAGAGGGAGCAGATTTTAAAGGAGTAGAAGAATGTAGAGTTGTAGCGTAAAACTTTACGTTAATAATTATTCGAATAACGTCCCCAGAGATAAAGCAAGATTCACTCCAATGATAATTGAGAAGATCGTTAATGAAAAGTAAGAATAAGGTTGGAGATAAAACAGAACCCTGAGGAACACCACAGTTGACAGAAAAAGAAGAGTTCTCTCCATCTACAAGTGCCGAAATGGAACGACCTGAGAGAAAACTAGACAAGAGTAAGCAAAGGGAAGGAGGAAACCCAAAGGAAGGGAGCTTGGAAAGCAGCGACGCATGCCATACCCGATCGCAAGCCTTTAATATATCAAGCGCCACTACACAAGACTCCCCGTAGTCCCTAAGGGCAGAAGACCATAGATCAGTAGGATAGGAAAGTATGTCACTAGTTGATCTCGAGCGTCGAAAGCCATACTGGTGATCTGAGAGAAGAGAATCAGACTCAAAATGAACCAGGAAATGAGTTTCAAAAATTTTAGACAGAACACAAGTGAGAGCTATAGTACGATTGTTAGAAGGGTCTGAGCGGCTACCTTTTTTTGTGATCAGCTGAATCTTACCCTGTGACATCATGCTAGCACTTTCTAGCTTTTTCTAGCACATTTCTAACATTTTCTGGCACTTTCTAGCACGGGGCATCCATGCTAGGCCATGCATCCCATTCGACATTAAGTAGTGCCAGTGTCAGCAATAGCTGACATTGAGTGTTGAGGGGAGTGCCAGTACCAGCTGGCACTGAGTGTCAGACAACATTCGATGCCTCTTTTGCTATATCCGTGATTCAATTAGGATGTAGGGAACTCTTTGATTACGTCACCTGTGCATGCGCAAACACTCACGCACCTTAACCTGTGACGTCATGACACGGGCTATCATGAAACTATGACGTCATCCGACAAACATAATGGATTTTTTGATCACGTAGTTTTTATTTCCGTAGATTTTCTCTTGATCACGTCAATTCTGACCACATAATTTCCGCTATATTGGATTTACGTCAGCCATTTTGAATGTTCCGTACGCGTGGTTTTCATCTCCGTAGATTTTCCTCAAAGATTCCGATTGGCTGTCACATCCATAGCCGCGGGGTGGACCTTTTCGCTGGAGCGGCGGACACAGAATAACGGGCGAGCACGACCGCATATCTCTCTTTTCGGCGGAAGAGCGGAATAACGAAATGCGGCGCGTGAACGCATGAACAAACATTCACGACGTCATCATCACGTGACATTTAATTTTTTGAGGCAATATTTACCACTTTCAAATACGAATGTAAAAATATTATTAAGTCATGACCACAAGTTCTTGTAACTTCATACCTTTCCTTTTTTTATTAGCATTCAAGTCCTGACTTGATACTTTTATTTAACTTAAACAAAAATTTGTTTCTTGCTTTGTTTTATTTTTTTTTTCTTTTCCCTTTTTTATTCATTTTTATTATTTTAAATTTATATCAACATTATGTACCTTCACGTAGTAAAATACTTAATCATGAAAAGGTGATTAATGCACAAACAGCATGTTCATTCTCATGTTTACATACAAATATGCACGTTCAGCATAAATAAAACATGAAATATCAAGAATTCAAAGAGGGAATGTAAAAACATGTAGTATTTTATTTCATTTATTACTTAATTACTAACAATATAATCATTCACATGCAAATTTTTAATTTTAAATTTATAATCTTATTAAAAGTTACATTTAAAAACAAAAAAAAACATTTTATAAAATAAATTCAATATAATACGCACAAGCTAGAGTTAAGTGGTCGTGCAGGATAACACAATGTCTTTACATGATGCTAAATTTTCGTCTTATATGATCAACTTCTATTTATCTTTAAACTTTAGTTTTTTTAATTCATCCATAATAGGAAAGAATTTTTTAACTAGTATACTCATTATTCAGCAATGTATACTGTTTCTATTTCGTTAGGTAAAATATTTGTACGTAACAGAACTCTAAACTTGTTCTTTACATGAAGATTGCAATGTAAATAATCATGCGGAATAGATGTTAACTCTTTATATATTTTTAGAAATTCTTTACACTGAATCGGAAACATTTGTGAAGATAATATATTTTCATGACTCATATCTCGTCTTTGACCAAATAAGATTATGTATTGAGTGTTTAGCGAAACATCTCTCATATTAGTGGTTTGATGGAAGATATTATGAGATTTAAAAAACAGAAATATTCATATGATGAGAATAAACTGTAAATGTCTCAGCTATATCCTCATTTTAATTTATGCATCAGATCATCCAACACAATTATTTTATGCCCTGTTAAACCTTGAAGAGACTTTATATCATAAATACCTTCATGGAAGTCAATTACATCTTTAAACTCGTTAAACTTTTCTTGGTAAACATTATAACACCAGATAATTTAAGTGGCTGATTTTTCAAAGATATTAACATGTTTAAAATATTTAATAATAAAAATATTTTTCCACAACCCGTAGGCCTTGCTATTAAACACTTTGCAGGACTACAGAATGTAAACTTTACAGCATCATCCATTTCAAATACATACACAAGAATGAATAAGAATATTTTAAGACAAAAAATAAATATGCATAGAGCTGGTAAAAGAAAACAAAAGATATAATTTTAATTCAAGATTTTATTATCATTCATAATATTATTACTTGAAAATTATATCAATATATCGTTTTATTAACATATATCACCACTTAACAATATATCATTTTATTAACAAATGTCATCACAACATCAATTTACAAGCTTTTTAACATTTATAATAATACACCGTTTTATTAATGTTTATAATATTAGCATTTAACAAAGATAATAATACAACGTGTTATTAACATTTATAATATTATAAATTTAATTTCCCATTAATAACTTGTTAACATATATAATATTATTAGCATTTATGATATTTTTACTTAAAGAAATATTATAAATTACAATCTAACATGTCTCATAAGTCGATAATTTCTTTTAAATCAATTCTACAGCGAAAATTTATATAATGAAAAATTCTATTACCAGGGATATGTATTGCTTCGGGGTCCTTAATCTGCGGTTTTATTACCTCATTGCTCCAGTATACTTGTGCTGTTCCCCTTAGAGTAAGTCCTCAATTGGTGAATATGTATTCATCAGCTTCTTTGCGATGCATTCTTAGCCTTACATTTAAAATTTGAGTTTCGGAGTTTGATGTAAAACTTAAGGAAATACGTTTTTCACCTACTATAGGTTTTAAATATGAACAGATTTCGTCTCCAGGTATTTTTGCTTCAAATAATTGGGAATCTTGTTCAAAATTCCAGAAATGAAGTGTCTCAAAAATTTCTCTCATCTGATTACCAGAGATAAATAATGGCCAAATTTTACTAGGCGCAGAAGTGGAGCAACTAAAATAATGCTCCCCGTTTATTATTTTCTGAAAAGCGAACTTTATATTTCATGCTTGATTTCCCAATTCAGAAGTTCAGGAACTCTAATGCACTTGAAGACGATAGGGAAATCCACCTTGAAAGTAAGAGGTAGCAGCAGAATCTAATTCGGAGATTCGTTGCTTTTATACGGTTTCCTCTTCCCCTCACTCCGCATTCACCCTCCCACTTCCCTTTATACTTCTATTGTGAAGAAATATTAAGGTAAATAAAGCTTTTATCTGTAAATACGAACCCAAACTGTTTATTTTTGATGTATTAATCCCCTGGAAAGTTACCCCAGGTACTTGTGTTTATTTTCTTTCTCTCCTTAATCACCTACCTTCCCTAATTCGCCAATTGTGATGAAATATTAGGATAAATATAACTGAGCCCTTATCTGTTAATACTAACCCAAACTGCCTAACCGTAACGTCAAAATCCCTTGAAAAGAGACTCAAATAGCACGTTATTTTCTTTTATTCCTTAGTCACTCTCATTTCCCAAATCCTTCTTTTATGATAAGATATTAAATTAATATCATGTTAGAATAGAACATACCCCGGTGTTTTATGACTGAATAAATATATCAATAAGCTCATCTTCCAATCAGGTTTCAGCTCTACAGCGACGTCTTGAATCATACCGTATCTTATTGGTTAACATAATTCAATCGGTTTTCAGTTTATACATGAGGTCAGAATCCCTAACGTTTCTTATTGGAAAACATGAAACAATCAGCTTTCAGTTACACAATAGATTCCACTTGGAGTATATCTTAGTTATTTAGTTTATATACAATCTTGATACGAAAAACATGTTACGTCTTCCTTGTTATAAATCCATATAAGATATTGTAACATGGGAAAATATAATTCCAAATGCGTAACACAAACAGACAGTGCATTTATAAGGTAGTTGGTTGTTTTGGTCAATAATCCCAAATTTAGAGTTTGTAACTTGGTTTCGTAGATACAAAATATTTAGTAACAAACACATACAGACAGTCAAAAGGAAAACTAAGCACTTACATTATACCTTTTTAGGAACTTTTACCTTTATTTTTGCATGTCTTATCAGTTACCAAAATTTTTTTCCATATTTTTGAATCACCCTGTATAATATATATATATATATATATATATATATATATATATATATATATATATATATATATATATATATATATATATATATATATATATATATATATATATATATATATATATATATATATATATATATATATATATATATATATATATATATATATATATATATATATATATATATATATATATATATATATATATATATATATATATATATATATATATATATATATATATATATATATATATATATATATATATATATATATATATATATATATATATATATATATATATATATATATATATATATATATATATATATATATAATATATATATATAGCTCAGTTTTTATATACAACTGTTCTTTTTTATTCTTTTCTTAAAAATGTACCGAAAAAGTGATTCCTCTCTTTTAAAATTTTATACTTCTCTATTATTTAAATTTCGGATTTTATATTTATTGAGATTTTCGTTGGAAAGAAAGGACGTAATATATTTAAGTCAAAAAGGGTTAAATAGAAGCTTGAAGATAACAAGAACCAATCAATCGGAGGATCCCTGATAGAAAAGATCAATCAATGGAGAAGGAATTAACAAGAAAGAATCAACGAGAGTAACAACTATTCCAGATGAGAAGAACAATCAAAAATGGAACTCTTAGCTATATGGCAAGAGTAACCTTTAGCTATATGGCGAAGGTGATAATCCATTCTCATCGAAGTTAACTTAAATAATTTAGATATAAAATCAAGATACTCCATTATCATCTAAACAAAGAGAAGAAGGTTGGAACTCATCGAAACTTCCTCCGAAGAGAAATCATATAAATCTCGACAAAACCACGCTACCTAAAAGTCTTTTATTACTATATAGTTTATGTTAGAAAGTAAAGTTAATTTAAGATATTAAGACAACATAAGAATTTAAAGAATTAAAGAACTTTAACTATCTTCAGATCTATTTTTTTATATCATCCCAAAACGATAAAACACAATAAAGTTTTATAAAATGGAGGCAAAGCGGTGGGATGCAACAACCTTCTATTGGGATGCAACAACCTTCTATTGGGATGCAACAACCTTCTATTGGGATGAAACAACCTTCTATTGGGATGAAACAACCTTCTATTGGGATGAAACAACCTTCTATTTTGAGACACTGATAACTTCGAAGATTATACATTATGATTTATAAACCGTCAATAATATGAATTCTGAGAGAGAAATGGAGAGGAAAATAATGTGTCAATCATTTATATCATCATATCATTGGGAAAGTGGAAAGAAAATAGAAATGAAAATTCGTCATGACGTGTTTTACGAGAAATTTAATAAGGATCCTTTGTTGTGCTCATAGATAGCTTAATAACCTATCTTATGAGGGGTTGACTTCACAGAAAAATTTTCGAAAGGATCTAGGTTCAATGATTATGCCACCTTCGGGGGTACATCATTCGAAACTGTCGGTAATATTCAGTATTACTGTGACTATGAAGTTGTTGTTCGGCCGAACCCTTCATACTCAGAAGTCGGGGTAGTCTCTTTGATAAAAAGAGCTATCAATTTTTTTTTAGACCCTTTTCTTTCTCCGAATTGTGTTTGGAATTCATTCCAAACAAGTTCAGTATTTAACGCTTGATATATAATTTATTTCATGGTTGACTACATGCATTTCTTTTTTTTTTCTTTCAGACTCATATATATATATATATTATATATATATATATATATATATATATATATATATATATATATATATATATATATATATAATATATATATTTTAATTTAATTATGAATAAGTATTTATATCCGGAGATCTTATTCACAAAATTCATAAAAATATTCGAAAGAGATGGAATTTCGTGGCCAGTGAATCTCGAAATGGTTTTAGGAAATGAAAGGATCCCCATCAAAAATCAAGAATTCGAAAAACTGAAGAACCTGATAGTTAAAGAGGAATCACATCTTTTTTTTATTAATGCGTATGCCAATAACAAATCTAGCGCGCAAATGGAGAAAATAACTTATTTGTTATTGAAAATCTTCCAAAAATCCATGTATAAATTCAGAATGATATTAGAGGACAACCATCATAAGAAGTACGAATTGAACGAAACAACAGATGTAAGGAAATTGGAATTGTTGGTAAGAAAACTAAAATGGTGGAAATTAATATTCAAAAACGCCGGAATTAAGAACAGATATTTATACAAGTCAATAAATAAAAATAAGAACAAGAGAAGACATTGTAAAAGATTGCAACATAGGAATTAGAAATATTATTGTCAAATTGTAAGACTAGGGAAGATTCTTATTTCTTTTTTTTTTTAAATTTTTAGGTACATTTTTTTTTAAAATTTTGTATAAAAGCTCAGTTTTTATATACAACTGTTCTTTTTTATTCTTTTCTTAAAAATGTACCGAAAAGTGATTCCTCTCTTTTAAAATTTTATACTTCTCTATTATTTAAATTCGGATTTTATATTTATCAAGATTTTAGTTGGAAAGAAAGGACGTAATATATTTAACTCAAAAAGGGTTAAATAGAAGCTTGAAGATAACAAGAACCAATCAATCGGAGGATCCCTGATAGAAAAGATCAATCAATGGAGAAGAATTAACAAGAAAGAATCAACGATAGTAACAACTATTCCAGATGAGAAGAACATCAAAAATGGAACTCTTAGCTATATGGCAAGAGTAACCTTTAGCTATATGGCGAAGGTGATAATCCATTCTCATCGAAGTTAACTTAAATAATTTAGATATAAAATCAAGATACTCCATTATCATCTAAACAAAGAGAAGAAGGTTGGAACTCATCGAAACTTCCTCCGAAGAGAAGTTATATAAATCTCGACAAAACCACGCTACCTAAAAGTCTTTTATTACTATATAGTTTATGTTAGAAAGTAAAGTTAATTTAAGATATTAAGACAACATAAGAATTTAAAGAATTAAAGAACTTTAACTATCTTCAGATCTATTTTTTTATATCATCCCAAAACGATAAAACACAATAAAGTTTTATAATATATATATAAAATATATATATATATATATATATATATATATATATATATATATATATATATATATATATATATATATATATATATATATATATATATATATATATATATATATATATATATATATATATATATATATATATATATATATATATATATATATATATATATATATATATATATATATATATATATATATATATATATATATATATATATATATATATATATATATATATATATATATATATATATATACCCCCGTCCCCGTCCCGTCCCCGTCCCCGTCCCCGTCCCCGTCCCCGTCCCCGTCCCTGTTTCCGTCCTCGTCCTCGTCCTCGTCCTCGTCCTCGTCCTCGTCCTCGTCCTCGTCCTCGTCCTCGTCCTCGTCCTCGTCCTCGTCCTCGTCCTCGTCCTCGTCCTCGTCCTCGTCCTCGTCTTCGTCTTCGTCTTCGTCTTCTTCTTCGTCTTCGTCTTCGTCTTCGTCCTCGTCCTCGCCCTAGTCCTCGTCTCTTTCCCTGTCCTCATCTCCTTCCCCGTCCCCGTCCCCGTCCCCGTCCCCGTCCCCGTCCCCGTCCCCGTCCCCGTCCCCGTCCCCGTCTCTGGAATTTTCAGAGGCAATGGATTTTGCTAAATAGTAAATTTAAATTAAGATAAAAAAAAGTATTGATCATTTTTATAAAAATTATTCTTATTTTTCAGAGTCAAATGAATTGAAGCCACTTTTTATTACTGAAAGTTCATATTTTGAATAAAATGCTGTATTTATTGCAAGCAGAAATAAACTTAATAATATAAATGATTTAATGAAAATGCTTCTTATTCAAATTTTTTTCTGCAAATTTTGCAGTAACTTTTTTAAAAAACAATGCTTCAAGTATCTCTTTTAAATATAAGTCGATTAAAATCATCACAGAGGGTTCTAATTATTACTCTAAAAACACTCAAAAAGAGAAATATTTCAAGGGAGATCTTTCAAACAAAACAAATAGTTTGGTAACACAGATCTTTAAAAATATATCTCGTCAAAACCTGAATAATGAAAAAGAAGTGGTTGGTCATTTTGTATTAGACATTTTAACATACACTCTAAAAGAAGAAAATATATTTCTTCTGTATGACAGAGAAGTTATGAATCTTTATGAATGGATTGAAATTCTTCTACACAAGAATTTAAAAAACAAACCTCATATCGCTTTAGAACTACAAGAATTTGATATCGATAATTATGACTCTGATATCGTCAGTGGATATAAGTGTACAATCTTTTGTCTGATCTATAACCAAAAACATTTATTAGATTTATTTCAAAATAAAACTTTAAACTTAAAATGGGCACTTGCAAAATTACTCATAGTTTCCCTCGATCAAAAACGACAATTTCAGATGTTATTTTTGATTCAGCAATTCAAAGATCGAGGTATATATTTATTGCAGAATTAACTGTTAAAAGTAAAAAACTTGTGTTTCAAACGTACAGCATTTATCCGTTTGAGAGAAATAAAACTGAAATCTCGCAGTGGAAATCATTTAATGAAATTTACAGCCTACCGAGAAAAATATCTGAAATATTTACAGAAAGAACTAAAAATTTTAGAGGAAGATTATTGCACCTTGCTACTATTTGTGATGATGTACCATTACTTTATTGGGATAATATTGGAAAATGTATTGGAGTAAATATTGAAATTTTCCAATAAGGTAAAAAACTAAATTTGAGATATAATGTTCAGAACAACACAGAAGATGGATTATGGTGAGGCATAGAAAATAACATATTTACAGCAATGCTCAAAGATATTTATCACAATAAAGATTTATTTATTAATTTTTTTTTTTCCAACATTACCTCTTGCAGCCCCATTTTGACTCTTCTTTCCCCTAACATTACGAGGGTATGGGATTTTTGTGTAAAATTCCAGGTTCAGTTCCAGTTTGGAGAAAAATATTCATGTAATTCTCATTGTTGTTGTGGAGTCTTCTTTTGACGACAATAATAGTACTAATCTCAATTATTTTCTTATTGATGAAATTTGGATTCAAATGTGAAAAGCATTTTAGGTTATCTACTTCATTTTTGCTAGTAGGTATATATATATATATATATATATATATATATATATATATATATATATATATATATATATATATATATCCCTAGAACACGGTTGGGGGTATGACACACCCCACGGGATTTTCGAAAAATGTAGTTTTTACATAAAGACTCATTTAGGAAGTCTCTCGCTCAGTGTAGCTTAAGCATTTGTAATGAGAAGGTCTTTTGTCACAATTCAGTCAGTTTTGGCTATTTATTCTAGTAGTAGTAGTGGAGTTGGGGTGTAATATACCCCCGATCGTGTTACAGGGCGTAATGTATTTATGTACATGGTTTTAGATTATTATCGTTTTTTACACAAAACAAAGAGAAATATATATATATATATATATATATATATATATATATATATATATATATATATATATATATATATATATATATATATATATATATATATATATATATATATATATATATATATATATATATATATAATGTTATATTGTTTTTCGCTTCAGGTATAGTATTGTCAAAAATAACAATAATAAATAATAATAATAATAATAATAATAATAATAATAATAATAATAATAATAATAATAATAATAATAATAATAATAATAATAATAATAATAATAATAATAATAATAATAATATTAATAAATAATAATAGTAATAATAATAATTATATCAAAGCGTCCGTTTGGCGAAGATGAAATTCGTCAACATCTCGGTGATCTAAGTCTTCTTTATTTAGACGAAGATGTAGATGATGACCTTGAATTGGAAGTAATGTACGACAGTGACCTTGATGTCGATTACATACCAACCATTTCATCTAGTGATGATAGCGAGGAAGAATATGAACCTAACGTTTGCAAGACGGGTGAATGTCATAGAAGATCAAAAAAGGTACGACGCACATCAACTCCCACACATAATTCAATCCTATCACCGATGCCTAGCACCAGCAGTGCTGTAGATAATCATTCAATTCCTTCTGCCTCTGCTATTCCTCAAACTCCTGCAGCTACTGTTCCATCTGTTCTTTCTACCTCTTCTGTTATACCTAGAAGACGCCGTAACCTTATCATTGACGAAGAAAATGTATCATCCATAATGCAGTTTTGCACCAGTACAATGTACAGCACTTCTGGGTTTAGGTGGAGTTGTCGTCCACAGAAAAATCTAGAAACTAGAATAGGTCAAAGGAACATCATTCCCCATTTTATTCCTGGCCCAACATTGCAAGCACGAAGCGCAACAACTCCTGAAAAATGTTTTCAGTTACTTTTTGATGACACCATAATTTTAGAGACTGTTAACTGGACAAACCAGAGAATTCGACTATTGTTGCAGAATTATCCCACAGATAAGAAAGCATTTTTTGAAACAGAGTTTTCTGAAATAAAAGCACTTTTAGGGTTGCTAATATTTAGTGGCTGTCAGAAAGACAATCATTTGAGTACCAGAGAAATGTGGAATCCAATTACAGGTCCATCTCTGTACCGTGCTGGGATGTCCGAGGAACGCTTCGCCTTCCTGATAAACACTCTCCGATTCGATGACTCGGACAAGGGTAGCAAGGCAGGAGATTGATAGGTTTGCTGCCATTAGAAGCATTTGGGACATCTTCATAGCAAACTGTGGAAAATGTATATTCCAAATGAAAACATAACTGTAGATGAACAGCTGCTGTCGTTTAGAGGGAACTGTCCTTTCAGAATGTATATTCCAAATAAACCAGCAAAATATGGAATCAAAATCGTTATAGCTAATGACACCAAAAGCAAATACTTATTGGGAGCTATACCATATCTAGGAAAGCTTGGGACACCAATCCCTGATAACGTAAGCCTAGGCCATTTTTTTACGAAAGAACTTACCAAACTCTATCACCGCACTAATAGAAATGTAACCACAGACAACTGGTTTACATCCGTTCCCCTAGCCGCTGATTTCCTCAACAACTGTGGCAGGACAATTGTAGGAACGATGAAAGCAAATAAAACAGAAGTGCCAATAGCGATGAAAGATAAACAAGAACGAAGATTAGGGTCAAGTGCTTTCTTATTCACTCATGAAATGACGTTGGTGTCATATGTTCCTACATCACCAAAAACAAAGAAGAAAATAGCATTGCTCTTATCTTCAATGCACACCAACCCAGTATTATCTGATTCAGGCAAGTCGGAGATAATAGAGTATTACAACCAGAGGTGGGCATAAGCGCAAAATGAAGCGCAAAAGCGCAATTTGCGCTTTAAATTTTTTTTTGCGCTTTTGTGTTTTGCGCTAAATTTCAAAAAATGTGCGCTTTTGCATTTTGCTCTTAACAACTTTTCTAAGAGCGCAAAAGCGCAAATTTGCGCTTATATATATAATTTGCGCTTTTGCGGAAGTTTTTTTAAAATAGCGCTTAACAATTTGCGCTTCGTCATTTTTCTTAAAAAACAAATTTTGGGCTTATATTTCAGTTTCTTATTTAATCAGCCAAATTT
>SEYY01016727.1:0-11791 GCA_009176605.1 Armadillidium nasatum
TTCACGCTCTTTTGAACTCTCTCTTCAAAGTTCTTTTCAACTTTCCCTCGCGGTACTTGTACGCTATCGGTCTCGTGGGAATATTTAGCCTTAGATGGAGTTTACCACCTACTTAGGGCTGCATTTTCAAGCAACCCGACTCTCGAGAGGAACCGGCGAGAGACGCGACGCGACGACCTTACGGGCCTTACACCCTCTATGGGCAATGAGACAACATTCAATAAATACTTCAGGTCGCGCGAGCTCTCCCACGATTCCTCCCATACGCGGCATCCCTCGCAGGCCCGTGACCCATCTAGTGGGGCGTGCCTGCAGGCTACGCGCTGGGCTCCTCCCTTTTCAGTCGCCCTTACTCGGGGAATCCCTTTTGGTTTCTTTTCCTCCGCTTATTGATATGCTTAAGTTCTGCGGGTACTCTCCCTTGAAACAAGGTCGGCTTAGGCACGCGGGCGGCAGTGTGCTAACGAAACAGTCGACGCCAGTCGATGCACCCAGCGTCAGCAGCAGCGACCGCAGCAGCAAAAACGAGAAGAAGAACATATTGCGGAAGAAGCTGCTGCTGTTGGCGTAGCCGGTGCACCTACTCGCGCCCGTTCGCATCACCCGATGCCCCTCTGATCACGCTATAGTAGCGCCTTATAGACGAGCGATAAGCATGCACAAAAGCTTGTTGTTGTTGTTCTCCGCTAAAGAGGAGTAATCAAAGAGAACGCGACATTAGCGCGGGAACGTTCAAAATCGGAAAGGAACTTTATTATAATTACTTCTACTACTACTCATCCATCTTTTTTCCCGCTACTATCGTACGTATCCTTCTTTTTTGTGCGCTCACCCGCGAGGAGGAGGAAGAAGCAAGCCGCTTTTGTTTGTGGGAATGAGGTTACTAGTGGTGGCGAGACGGGATTTTCCACTTTTGCGATACTCTATCTCCGTTTACCGAAGGAGAGTGTGTGTGTGGAAAACGCCCGAGTTATTACGGAAACACTTTGATGTGGTGGTTGGAGGCGCCCTTCACCAACCACCACACGACAACGCCACCATCTTCGCCCCAAAAAATAAATAAAAGCGAACCTGCCTGACTGCCTGCCTCCTTTTCAACGTGGTGTGAGGCTGAAGGAAGGTACTATTATTCAGTAGCGGTTATTTTTACTAGACGAGAGAGCAGTTTGCACAGCAAGCAAAAACAGGCGCCACACTGCTGCTGCTGCTGCTGCTTCCGTTCCGAAGACGTTCCACACTGTCGCGTATTCCTCTTTTCTTCCCCTTTATGAACGCGGAGAAAGCTCTTAAATGCATCTTCTCGCGATCGATTCCTCTTTTCGCCCGCCGCCACCTACGCCAACGCCGCTAGCTAGACAAAACGCGGCAATGACGTCGACGACGGCGAAGACGAAGTAAGAAGATCAGAGGCTTTTTATGTCTGTAAGGAATCGCGATCGTCCAGGATTTTTCGCGCGAGGAACGTTTTATTATTAGCTTGCGTAAAAAGAAGGTAGCGAGAAGAGGTTTGGGCTTGCTCTCTTACTACTCCCCTTCTTACTACATTATCTCTTTTCGTTCCTCAACGCTACGTACTTAAGGCGACGCAGGGACAGGATGCGTGCATATCTTTAACCTAATCGTCCCTACGAACGCCCAAGGCCTCTGCCTCCTACGCGAGCGCTTTTCCCGAAGGACGCACTACGGACGAGAGCTCGAGCCCGACACTTGTCAATTTTGGCTAACATTCGACGAACAGCCTCTTATATACGAGAGATCCAGCGACCAGCAGCAGTGTTTAAGTACCGCTACTACTCCAGTTTGCTCCCGTAAAAAGGCTAAGAACGTACCGACGAATATCTGGAAGGTCTGGGACTTTTTGTAGGGTAAGGTACAGGGGATCGAAAGCGGGAGCGGATACCATGGGTCGGAGACGAAGATGATACAGGAAAGGACCCGTAGCACGCACGTACGTACGAACTTTTGGTTCGTACGTACTTCGTGTACGCACCAACAATGCGCGTCGCACACGCAAAGAGAGTCAACAATCCTACTCCGTTCCCACTCCGACCTTGCCAGCACCGCCGTCGTTAGGGCTTTCGACCGGGACTCAACCTGCCCCCCCATAAATGTTAGCCGCAAAAGGTGCCGATGCCGAGACATCCCTTGCCTAATACGTCCAGGGTACTCGAACATCCCGCGAGAAGAACAAAGGAATGACAATTGAAACGCCGCGCTATCAGGGCGCTTTCAGGTCAGCCAGACGGGCAGTCCTGGGGCTGAGAGCTGTTAGGCCCCCCCCAACGTTTTCTTGCCTGCTAGAAACCTTGCCTACTTGCTCCCCTACACACGAAGCGAATCAGAGGTCTTGACTTAACTTGATTATTTGGGTTACCGACTCTTGATCAAGGGTGCCCGCCCCGGCGCGAGACAGGCGAAGGAGTATGCGCTTTTTCATTTTTTTTTTTAAAAAAGAAGAAGGCGCAACCCGCTGAGAGGGCGCTGTGGAGGTAATAATCGGAATAAAGAGCTCTTTTTGCTGCTGCTCAACAACCTCCATCCAACGAACCCTCTTCCGCCTTCTCGCTGTGGAACGGGCGCAATGTGCGTTCGACCTGTCGACTTTGACGTCGCTTGCTTGAACGGTCATTTCCGCATTTTGCAACGGTCTTCGTCGACCCACGAGCCAAGTGATCCTCTACCACGAGTCGTTATTAAAAACAGGTTTCCCTTTTTTCACCGCTTTTCAGCCTGGCGAAAATAGGTCTTTCGCCGAGACGATGCACAAACGAAGGACCTACCCGCGCAGACCTAATCTCGGTTACTTCGGGACGAAAGCCAGACTGGGGTCGAAAAGGAACTACTACTTTTGCCGCTGCTGCTGATGATGATGCTTCTGCCGCTGCCGCTCCTCTTTTGTAGTTGGTCTTTGTGCTTGCGAGGAAACGACAACGACAACAACAGCAACCAACGAACAACGAGACAGTCATCATCCCTTTTGCCTCTCGAACTCCCGAGAAAGTCTTTCGGAAAGGTTTGATGTTTTTCGTTCCCGTGAGAAAGGGTTTTCGCTAGTCGAAGGATTTGGGAACGGGGAGACATATCGGATCCTCTAAAAATCCTCCGACCGTTTGTAGCAGCGAGACAAAGAGAAAGAGTTTTACGTACCACCGTCTTCTGCGTTAGCGAGGAACCGCTTTTTTCTTCCGGTGGTACTGCTCTTTTCTATGCTAGGCTACGATGCGACTCCGGCGCCTTCGCCTTTGTTTTCAAAGGCAGGGTTGCTCGCCACACCCCTTTTTGGTCACAGTGCAAAGGCGTCTGCTCAATGTGTCTGGCTGTTCTTGCACAACACAACAATAACAACAATAGCGACAGAAATAAGCTCTCTGAGTTTTCGGGCATCAAAGTGTGTAAGAAGAAGAAGAAGGCACAGAAAACTGGTACCCCTCCTTTTTTTTAATTAAATTTTGCTTGAGGATGAAATAATGCTCATTAGTCATCATCATCCAATTGGTTATGCATACGGGTCTGACTTTATTTATTTATTGGTTAAAAATGTGTCTGGCTGTTCTTGAACAGCACAACAATAGCGACATAAACAAGCTCTCTTAGTTTTTGGGCAACAATCAATGTGTGTAAGAAGAAGAAGAAGAAGGCACAGAAAACTGGTACCCCTCCTTTTTTTATTAATTAAATTTTGCTTGAGGATGAATAATGCTCATTAGTCATCATCATCCAATTGGTTATTCGGGTCTGACTTTATTTATTTATTGGTTAAAAAAAAGCATAAAACGGTAATGATCCTTCCGCAGGTTCACCTACGGAAACCTTGTTACGACTTTTACTTCCTCTAAATAATCAAGTTCGGACATCTTTCCGTCAGCCTAGGGTGCCGGCGACCGCCCCCGCCGAAGCGGAGTTTGGGATACGAGCCGACGGCTACCGAAGGCGCCAGTCCGATGCCCTCACTGAATCATTCAATCGGTAGTAGCGACGGGCGGTGTGTACAAAGGGCAGGGACGTAATCAGCGCAAGCTGATGACTTGCGCTTACTGGGAATTCCTCGTTCATGGGAAACACTTACAATCCCCAATCCCAATCGGGTAGGGGTTTCAACGGGTTACCCGCTCCTTTCGGAGGGGGAGGGCACGTTGATCCCTACATTGTAGCGCGCGTGCTGCCCAGGACATCTAAGGGCATCACAGACCTGTTATTGCTCTCTCTCTTGCGGCTGGACGCCGCCGATCCCTCTAAGAAGATATTGCGACGGACGCCCCTCGCAGAGCCCCAACGCGCGAGGCAAGACGAGGACCCCGAACACCGCCGCCGCGCAGGCCCCAAGCTAAACCGCGCCGCGCGCGCGCCGTGCGAAGAAATAGCGACGGAGCGTCGCGACGAAGACGACGAACGACGACGAATACCGCCCCACCACCACCGACGAGCGATGATAGCGGAGACGGCCGCCGACGTCGAAGACCTACCGCCGCGAACGCGAACCGCGCGCCATGCCCCCCGCAGCAGCAGCGACGACAGCGACGCGACCGCGAAGGAACGACGACGGGTCGAAGCGACCCCCGCCCGAAAACCCCGCGGATGGAAACCCGTCTTGGGAGTCGATCCGCCGACTAGTTAGCAGGATAGAGTCTCGTTCGTTATCGGAATCAACCAGACAGATCGCTCCACCAACTAAGAACGGCCATGCACCACCAACCACCGAATCGAGAAAGAGCTCTCAATCTGTCAATCCTTCCAGTGTCTGGGCCTGGTGAGGTTCCCCGTGTTGAGTCAAATTAAGCCGCAGGCTCCACTCCTGGTGGTGCCCTTCCGTCAATTCCTTTAAGTTTCAGCTTTGCAACCATACTTCCCCCGGAACCCAAAGACTTTGGTTTCCCTGGGGCTCCCCGTCGAGTCGTGGGAATGACGCCGACGGATCGCTAGTTGGCATCGTTTATGGTTAGAACTAGGGCGGTATCTGATCGCCTTCGATCCTCTAACTTTCGTTCTTGATTAATGAAAACATTCTTGGCAAATGCTTTCGCAGTAGTTAGTCTTGCGACGGTCCAAGAATTTCACCTCTCGCGCCGCAATACTAATGCCCCCGTCTGTCCCCGTTAATCATTACCTCGATTCCGAAAAACCGGGCTGAAAAAGGCAGGATCGAGGTCCTGTTCCATCATTCCATGCGCTACCATTCGGGCATAAATATTTTAGCCTGCTTTGAGCACTCTAATTTTTTCAAAGTGAACTTGTCGGCCACGCGGGACACTCGGTAAAGAGCACCCCGTGAGAACCGACGGCTTTTGTAACTACGAAGCCGGGCAGTGAACCACCGGGCGCGCTTACCCTTCCAGGAGCGAAAGGCGCCGCCGCGGAGCTTTAGCCCCCCCGTTTTTTATCGCCCCGAACGACGGGATCTACCCGAGAGGAGGAAGACAGAGAGAGGCGAAGGAAAGCGGCAGCGTCAGCAACGAACGAGCGAGCAACAACTAAACCCTTGCGACGACGACGCGAGAGCGCCGCCGCCCTCCCCTCAGCGAAACGGCGACGAACGACGACTAAGAGCTCGTGTCCCACCCACAGTGAGCTGCGACGAGAGCGGCAGAGCCGGGAGAGGGCCGGAACGAAGCCAGCGACGACGACGACATCGAATGCGGGGGGTAAACCACAACAACCCTTTTATAACGGGAGAACCCGCGTGCGCGAACCGCTTCACCCGCGTACGTAAGCACCCAATTTCGCATCCACACCACACGTCTGTTCGCCCGTTTAGCGTCCCAGCTTTTCATTACGGCCGACCGAACTCGACGCCCGCGGGACGCCGACCCGTCGGAACCGACCGCCCCCGCCGTCATGAACGACGACGAAGACGACTGCCCGACGGCGTAAGCGCGATCCGCGGTTTGGGATGCAGACGAGACGAAAATCGGTCTTTTTATTGCGCTGAGACGAGCGAAAGCGGAAGAGATGGAGGAAGAGAGGGGACGACGCGGGGATAGGCGACCCGCAGCGGAGAAAACCCTTAGGGAAGGAGGCTCCCCGTCATCCGTATATAGCCGCCGCCGACGCCTTTTTATTGTGCCCGACCCACTACTGATCCGGATTTACCGCCATCGAACGACAGTTCGAGAGAGACAGAGAAAGCCGCCGCCGCCTCCGCACGCCTTTAAGCGAGGGGCGCGTACGACGCTCCTTTTTACCGACGCCGAAGGCTGCTGCCCGACGCCGCTGCTGCTGTTTGCTGCCGCTCCGACAAAAACCTCCCAACGACCCCCTTTCGGCCGCCGCCGGGACGCGGGAAGAACCCCACGGAACGCCGCTCGCTATAGACGAGGGCGCGCCTTGGATGGGCCCCCGGTCCGCATCAGAAATCCAACTACGAGCTTTTTAACCGCAGCAACTTTAATATACGCTATTGGAGCTGGAATTACCGCGGCTGCTGGCACCAGACTTGCCCTCCAATGGATCCTCGTCCAAGTTTTTAAATTGAACTCATTCCGATTGCGAGGCCTCGGAAGAGTCCCGCATCGTTATTTTTCGTCACTACCTCCCCGAGCCGGGATTGGGTAATTTGCGTGCCTGCTGCCTTCCTTAGATGTGGTAGCCGTTTCTCAGGCTCCCTCTCCGGAATCGAACCCTGATTCCCCGTTACCCGTTACAGCCATTGTAGGCGAATAACCTACAATCGAGAGCTGATAAGGCAGACACTTGAAAGATACGGCGCCGGTACTAAGACCTCAGCGCTCGGCCGTAGTTATTCAGAGTCACCACATAACCGTAGAGGAATGGACGTGGGCTAGCTGAAAGCGAATGCCCAACGACTGTCCACCCGGTTTTTGGTCTAACAAATGCGCCCTTCCCTCGACCGCGAGGGTCGAGGTCGGAGACGTATTGCACGTATTAGCTCTAGAATTACCACAGTTATCCGAGTAAGGATTTAACAACATCCCATAAATCATGACTGATTTAATGAGCCATTCGCGGTTTCGCCTTAGGTCGGCAGGTACTGAGACATGCATGGCTTAATCTTTGAGACAAGCATATGACTACTGGCAGGATCAACCAGGTAAATGAAGCAAAAGAAAACTTACTTCCCCGTAAAGCTTTCTGCTCACCTACCACCACATTTTTCACACGTATTCGTACACACAACAACAACAACAACAGCTTTAGCCACGGCGAACAGAAGAAGAAGAAGAAGAAGCGTCGATCGAAGAAGCATCCGCCGCTAATACTACCCCTCCTCCTCCTCCTCCGAAGCTTCCTCCTCTTCCCCCTCCGCCTTCCCTTACCATCTTTCGTTCGGACACTGGTCTTCTTTTCCACTTACTTACAGGGTGAGAGACCCTGTAATCGCCGCCTTCTCTTACTACCGTCTTTCGTTCGGACACTGGTCTTCTTTCCCACTTACTTACAGGGTGAGAGACCCTGTAATCGCCGCCTTCTCTTACTACCGTCTTTCGTTCGGACACTGGTCATCTTTAAACGAGGGACGTTTAATCAATTCTCGTCCTCGTTTTTCTTTTTGTGTTGCGGTTTCGGTAAGCAGACGCCCATAGTAACAGCATTACTCGACAACTCGCTCCCCCCTTTCGAGACCGCCTCTAAGCCTTATTATGCAACACTACTTATGGCGGGGGCGGCCACGAAAAAAGAGGAGAAGCCCGAATACCTTGCGTCTACCTTTTTCGCGCTTAAAGGCTGGATGGAAGTGGACGGGAAGGCCGGGCTACTAACAAATACTACCCTTTTCCTGCCGGCTGATTCCTTCCCCGAGCCATCATCCATCCCCCTTTTTTTTGTCGTCTTTGTTTCCCTTGCGTCCAACGTTCCCGAACTTACTGGTTTATCGCTCGCCGAGCTAGATAGCTTTGGCTGACAGACTCGGCGAGACGACAGTTTCGCTTAGCGGACCTAACAACAAGAGCTTTCGACCCGAGCCCAGCAGCCTCTCGTCCGAAACTCCCCTCCGCTGTCAAATAACCCGTTTCTTAATCGCGCGGGACTAGCGTATCGGCGCAATGTTAATCATATCGACGCTACCATCCGTTTTTGGTATCAAGTTCATTTTAACGGGATGATAGCTTTTTATCATAGATCATAACATTGCTTCTTAGCTTCACGCGTGCTTAATGGTGACTAAAGAAAAAAAAGGCGGTTCGGGTACACGACTCCTCGCACGGACGGTATCCACAGGCGCCTACGACCGACACATGTTAACGCGCAGGAATCAACAGAAACCCAGGCCGGCACATGTTAGCGTCAGTAGCGCGTTTCGTCCGAATCCTACTGTGTCGCCACAATACGAGGAACTTCCCCTCCCCTGAACTCCGTTGCCGTTCCAGGATTGGGGTCGCGGACACTAAAACGAGGGAAGTAGCATTGGGGATGAGACACCATCCCTTCTGAACCCCTCCGCCCAACGACCCGTCCTCGGCCTCGCAGAAAACAGCGTAGACGGTCTGTCCCAACTACCTCCTCCGAAGAAGAGGGAACGTTCGAAATTAACAAAAAGGACACCGACTTTGTTACCTTATTCTTAGCTTTCAAAACCGCTTTCTTTAACGTCTGAGGCATTGATGATATCTCTAGTGTTCGTCCCCACCGGAGTGTTCATCGCGACAAGACGTGAGATGGGTAAGCGGAGAAATTGCCCGACGGTTACCGCGTGGAGGTGATAAGGCCAATTTATACCGTCATATTTAAATTATCAAAACTAGGAAAGTGGGGCTGCTGCTGCTGCTGCTGCTGCTGCGTTTGGGAAGCTTCAACGAGCGAAAGGGATTGAGGTACGATCTCTTTCATCTATTGGTCTTTGAGTCCGCAACTAACACCTTCTCTTTTAAGCTCGTTTCCTCGCTTCGCCGTCCCCGCCGTCCGAGCGTTCAAAAGCGACCGACAGACCGACGACCCTCGCTCAATTTGCTTTGCTTGGATCGCCGATCGTACAACTGGAAGAGAAGAGAGAGTGTCGCAATCTCTCCACCCTACGAAGCACGCGAGGCAGGCAGGCTGGATTCGAAGATCGTCTATGTCCGCTTCTGTGACCACCAGAGACGAGCCGAAGCGGTTCTTTCAGACGACCTTCCCGTCCTCCTCCTCCTCGAAACTGGACCCAGAAGCGACCTCGGGGAAAAACTGGCACTAGTCGCTGCCCCTAGGAAAAGAATCCTGTCGCGTCTGAGCCGGACCTTTCCTTCGAGAGCGTTCGATTTCCCCGAGGACCCTTCCGAAACTTAACAACTGGCGACGGACTCTCACATCTTCGGCGCTTGCCCCTCTTGAGAGAGAGGCTACTTCCGCGGTTTCGAGAGCTGGATGGTCTTTCTCCGTTCCCTAATTCCTGGACCGACCCTCTCTCCCGAAACCGCACCTTCGCGTGTGGGAGAGGAAGGCGCGTGGTGTTCAGCGTTTAGTTAACCACGCCGCCACTTCCCCCCCGTCCTGCATACTCTAGACTGAATACGAGGCAGGCAGGCTGGATTCGAAGATCGTCTATGTCCGCTTGTGTGACCACCAGAGACGAGCCGAAGCGGTTCTTTCAGACGACCTTCCCGTCCCCCTCCTCCTCGAAACTGGACCCAAAAGCGACCTCGGGGAAAAACTGGCACTAGTCGCTACCTCTAGAAAAGTATCCTGTCGCGTCTGAGCCGGACCTTTCCTTCGAGAGCTTTCGATTTCCCCGAGGACCCTTCCGAAACTTAACAACTGGCGACGGACTCTCACATCTTCGGCGCTTGCCCCTCCTGACAGAGGGGCTCCTTCCGCGATTTCGAGAGCGGGATGGTCTTTTTTCGTTATCTAATTCCTGGACCGACCCTCTCTCCCGAAACCGCCCCTTCGCGTGTGGGAGAGGAAGGCGCGTGGTGTTCAGCATTTAGTTAACCACGCCGACCACTTCCCCCCCGTGCCTGCATACTCTAGACTGAATACGAGGCAGGCAGGCTGGATTCGAAGATCGTCTATGTCCGCTTGTGTGACCACCAGAGACGAGCCGAAGCGGTTCTTTCAGACGACCTTCCCGTCCCCCTCCTCCTCGAAACTGGACCCAAAAGCGACCTCGGGGAAAAACTGGCACTAGTCGCTACCTCTAGAAAAGTATCCTGTCGCGTCTGAGCCGGACCTTTCCTTCGAGAGCGTTCGATTTCCCCGAGGACCCTTCCGAAACTTAACAACTGGCGACGGACTCTCACATCTTCGGCGCTTGCCCCTCCTGACAGAGGGGCTCCTTCCGCGATTTCGAGAGCGGGATGGTCTTTTTTCGTTATCTAATTCCTGGACCGACCCTCTCTCCCGAAACCGCCCCTTCGCGTGTGGGAGAGGAAGGCGCGTGGTGTTCAGCACTTAGTTAACCACGCCGCCACTTCCACCCCGTGCTGCATACTCTAGACTGAATACGAGGCAGGCAGGCTGGATTCGAAGATCGTCTATGTCCGCTTGTGTGACCACCAGAGACGAGCCGAAGCGGTTCTTTCAGACGACCTTCCCGTCCCCCTCCTCCTCGAAACTGGACCCAAAAGCGACCTCGGGGAAAAACTGGCACTAGTCGCTACCTCTAGAAAAGTATCCTGTCGCGTCTGAGCCGGACCTTTCCTTCGAGAGCGTTCGATTTCCCCGAGGACCCTTCCGAAACTTAACAACTGGCGACGGACTCTCACATCTTCGGCGCTTGCCCCTCCTGACAGAGGGGCTCCTTCCGCGATTTCGAGAGCGGGATGGTCTTTTTTCGTTATCTAATTCCTGGACCGACCCTCTCTCCCGAAACCGCCCCTTCGCGTGTGGGAGAGGAAGGCGCGTGGTGTTCAGCACTTAGTTAACCACGCCGCCACTTCCACCCCGTGCTGCATACTCTAGACTGAATACGAGGCAGGCAGGCTGGATTCGAAGATCGTCTATGTCCGCTTGTGTGACCACCAGAGACGAGCCGAAGCGGTTCTTTCAGACGACCTTCCCGTCCCCCTCCTCCTCGAAACTGGACCCAAAAGCGACCTCGGGGAAAAACTGGCACTAGTCGCTACCTCTAGAAAAGTATCCTGTCGCGTCTGAGCCGGACCTTTCCTTCGAGAGCGTTCGATTTCCCCGAGGACCCTTCCGAAACTTAACAACTGGCGACGGACTCTCACATCTTCGGCGCTTGCCCCTCCTGACAGAGGGGCTCCTTCCGCGATTTCGAGAGCGGGATGGTCTTTTTTCGTTATCTAATTCCTGGACCGACCCTCTCTCCCGAAACCGCCCCTTCGCGTGTGGGAGAGGAAGGCGCGTGGTGTTCAGCACTTAGTTAACCACGCCGCCACTTCCACCCCGTGCTGCATACTCTAGACTGAATACGAGGCAGGCAGGCTGGATTCGAAGATCGTCTATGTCCGCTTGTGTGACCACCAGAGACGAGCCGAAGCGGTTCTTTCAGACGACCTTCCCGTCCCCCTCCTCCTCGAAACTGGACCCAAAAGCGACCTCGGGGAAAAACTGGCACTAGTCGCTACCTCTAGAAAAGTATCCTGTCGCGTCTGAGCCGGACCTTTCCTTCGAGAGCGTTCGATTTCCCCGAGGACCCTTCCGAAACTTAACAACTGGCGACGGACTCTCACATCTTCGGCGCTTGCCCCTCCTGACAGAGGGGCTCCTTCCGCGATTTCGAGAGCGGGATGGTCTTTTTTCGTTATCTAATTCCTGGACCGACCCTCTCTCCCGAAACCGCCCCTTCGCGTGTGGGAGAGGAAGGCGCGTGGTGTTCAGCACTTAGTTAACCACGCCGCCACTTCCACCCCGTGCTGCATACTCTAGACTGAATACGAGGCAGGCAGGCTGGATT